>CAJVPU010000880.1:0-14968 GCA_910591775.1 Dentiscutata heterogama | reverse complement strand
ACATATCAATATTACAACCATCAACAATCTTACAAAACTCTCCATCACCCATTGACACTACGACAATCCTACGTATGTATTTAGAAAAAGTTAATCAGCAGTGCTTAATAAAAAAATCATCAAAATTATCAAAAAATAATGTGCCTATGTGGTGCCTCTTGCTATATTGCAACGTTAACCAAACATTGGCTTAGAAGGAATAGAGTAAAAACCTTTGATTGGCCTCCCTCATCTCCCGATCTCAATCCTATCGAACACCTGTGGGCTGAAGTTGACTATTGGTTAAGAAAGCTTCCAGGCAATATCTCGAGTGAAAAAGACCTTTGGGAAAAAATCTAGGTAGTGTAGAAGCAAATTGATATCAAGACCTGTACGAACCTGATTTGTTCAATACCAGAATGAGTTCGTGACGTTATTAGGGCCCAGGGTGGCTATACTAAATGATAAAAGTGTAGGGGAATTAAATAGAAAAAAAAAATTGTTTTTTTAATATAAAAAAATTTTTTTTATTTTACAGTCGTGCTGCTATAAAAATGAGCAAAAATGATGCAGCACGTGAATTCAAATAAAGCTCATACACCTGAAAAATTTAATTAATTAATTTTTTAAAAAATTTTTATTGGTGAAAGTGATACTATTTACAAATAAAAAAAAAAAAAGTAAAAGGATACATGCAGAATTGCACAAGATAATTCGATCTAATGATTTTTTTTTTTTGCTGCATTATTTATGATCGCTAGTGTATTACTTTACAAGTTGAATTAGATATAAAGACAGGTGGATTCAGTTGTATTCAGTTGATATAATTAAAGTACAGCACGAAAAATTCAAGTTTGCTTTGTATACTTTCACATTTCATAGGAAAGATAGGCTACACAAGCCTCGTGAAAAAGTACTTTAATTCGAGTTGACATGTAGTCAGCAGATCAAAAAGATGGCTAAGCAGTAATTTAACGATTAAAAAGCACGTGGTCAAAGACCGGAGCCACCTCGGCCGGCAGGGGGCTGAACATTGTATAAGTAATCAACATCATAAGAAAAATAAACAATGATGCTTCATCAACTTCTGGATCTGGTAATTATGAGGTAATCATTGACCCGAGCAGGATTCAAATCAAGTACAAATAAGTATAATGTTAAATAATGATGCAAACTATGTGCGTAGTCTATGTCTAACTAAATTGCCAAAACGTTTCTCTCGCAAAATGAGTAAATGAAAAGTGAAAAACAAAGATGACAGCCAAGACGGAAGCACAAATTCAGAAGATACAATTGAGGTAAGCACGCTACATGATAGTCAAGGGCATGAAACAAATGAAATAAACAGACAAATGGATATACAGATAAAAGCTCACGTGGAAGCAATAATCCAGTCATCAGCAATGTCAATAATAGAAAATATGTGGCAATACATGGACCAGCAACTGGAAGTGCAGAGAGAATGGAGCTTGAGATGCATAGAGATGATTAATTAATGTTTTGCATAGTTAGAACAGACCAATTTGATAGGTAATGGAAGTAACATCAATCGACCCAGAGATAACGAACCACTAACAAAACAAAACCCTGAGACTAGCAGAATATACACAATGCAAACAACTAGTACAGATTTCAATACAGAACAAGGAGAAGGTAACTATCTGTCAACTCCAATAATTAATTGCTTAATCACAAAAATCAATTCAGGAAATACCCTTTTGCAAGAGACAGAGTTAGATGATGTCAAATCAGTGAAATACAAAATCACCAACAGAAAATTCCCTGCATTGAGCTATGTGTCATTAAAACCATTGTCAGATGTACAAGGAATGACCAATAAAGAGGCCATTGCAACTGAACAAATTCGGAGATGGTGGTTTCTGAACTGGAACGAGGGTCAGAAGATTATTGAATTATTACCACTCAAACCAAGCTTACCAAACAAAATATAAAATCACTCGCATTCAGTTCATTCTTTAACTTGCAAGATTTTGCATACAAGAATATTGTTAACAATGTGAAATATGAAGATGAGAATACAGTATTGCAGATTTCTGAAAGTGGAACAATATCAATAAAGAAACGCACACGTAATACTGCATTCAGAGACATATCTGAATGGTTAATGGCTTTTAAAGCATATATGGAAGCAGTACTGATATTATACGAGAATCGTGAGCAAGAATTAAACACTATAGAGATCACATTAATGAATTGTGCATGAAATACGAATTTGCAGCTGTGATAAGGTATGATGAAGATCGATGAGTCATGCTAGCAATTAATCACAACATCATGTTGTTAGAAAGAGACATTGAGGCAGAAGAAAAAATCTTCGATATTACCACAGCAAAGAAAATCAAAATCGAAGGGCGCCGCCCAGGGTGGCCAAATATTACATGGCATGATGGTTGTGAGATCTGTATTAATTGAAATAAAAGAACTTGTGTAGGAGAAAGAGAATGTGGCAGAGTTCATGCCTGTATTATATGTAGGAAGACAGACCATGGTGAAAAGACCTGCTTTTGCAAGAATAAAAGTTTAAGCAAAACGATTCAACAAAGAATGATCTACAAAATAATAAATAGTTAAAAAAAAAAAAAAGGGGGGAAGGAGTGAAGAGACAAAGATCAATAAAAATATACATATTTGTATGAAATCAAACATATATAATAAACATTAAATAAGAGCGAAAGATATATTATGCTGCTTGAATCCCCATGATATATACATATGAATAAATATACTCATGAATATCATACATGTAAAAAAAAAAAAAAAAAAAAAAAATTGTTGACTTACATACTAACAAGGTTTATATTTAATAGCAAACACAGTAGAGAGACGGAAACTATGCATGAGACATCTAGCACAGTTTAAAGCATCCCGAGTATTCACGACTGCATCACAAACAAAACTGTTACTGCAATCCGTAAACTCGACTATTGAGATATCACTACCAAAAAGGAATCAATTCACACAGGAAGAAATAGAGATTGCGGCACAGTTAGACCCAACAGTATTTAATGTAATGACACTTGTTAATAAGTTAGCATTTGGGCACCTTACACAAAAGCATCCAAATTGCCTGTTTATCCAATATTTAATGAGAGGCTTAGAGCAAGGTTTCCATTTTAATTTTTCTGGCAAACGTACAACAATGATTTAAGCGAATCTAAAGTCAATCGAGATAGAGCCTACAGCTTTTAAAAGCTATATAAGTAAAGAAATAGCAGTTGGTCGTATGTGTGGTCTATTTCTTTAGAAAAGCCACCATGCAAGATGTTTCAAATCAACCCGTGCGGCCTAGTTGAGAAAAAAGATACTAAGCCCCAAGCATACCGTGTAATTTCACATTTATCTTCTCTATTTGGGGCGAGTGTAAATGATGGGATAGATAAGATTAAATTTGCGACAAAATACAAAAATATAAACCATGCAGTAGAATGGATAATGCAGTATGGGAGAGGTTGCATGCTATCAAAAGTGGATATTCAAGATGCTTATCGCATATTACCGATACATCCAGTAGACCAGATCCTCCAAGGTTTACAATGCGATAGAAAATATACTTCGACAAAGCTCTAGCATTTGGAAACAGAGCGTCAGGTGGCATTTTTTGCCGATTTGCAGATGCTATTGCATGGATCGCTGTCCAACATGGAATCAGATCGATAATCCACTATGTAGACGATTTTTTAATTATCTTACAAGGTCTGGCAGAGCAAGAATTACATCAATTTCTTCGAATATTAGCAATAATGAATGTTCCATATAAGCAATCGAAACTATAAGGCCTGGGAACAGCACTTATGTTTTTAGGAATATATATCAATACGATAGCATTGTCAGCAACAATACCAGAATTAAAAAAGGTAAAGATCCTGCAAATGCTATCAGAATGGAATAAAAAGAAATGGTGCTATAAGAAAGAGCTACAGTCGCTAGTTGGTTCACTCATGTGGCTGTGCCAAATCATACCCCAAGGCAGACCTTTTGTGCAATGCTTTATCAAGGCTTTAGAAGGTTCTAATAACCCGAAGCATCATATCAAAATGACAAGTCAAACGAAAGCAAATATTATATGGTGGTTGAAAATATTGCCAGAATGGTCTGGCGTGTATTTCTTAGAAGACAGGGCATGGCTGCGGCCCGAGGTTCAACACTTATTCACAGACGCATCTAACCTGGGCGGCGGGACAACTTACGACATGTACTTCACCGCTTTTAACTGGTCGAGAGCGATAAACATCACCAAACACAATATCCAAATACGCGAGCTTCTAACAACCCTTATCGCGATACTAACTTTTTCACCTTTATGGATACAAAAACGTTTTATAATTTGGATGGATAACTTGGCTAACGCAGAAGCGTTTTATGCGGGATATTGTAAGAACCCTCTATTAAACGACATAATTGCAGATATATATATGGCTCAGGTCCGAGGAAACTTCTCAATCAAACTAGAGCATATAAGTGGGAAAGATAATGTGGAAGCAGATTTGTTGTCGCGCAATGGCCACAGGGAGTTTATGACACGGAACCCCCATGCACGCTACTTACAACCAGTAGTCCCAAGCAATTATACTAACTTGATACTCACCATCCCATCACTTTTACAATAGGACCACGGTATAATATAACACAACAAAGAGGAAGCAAACGACAACAACCAGCATCGAGACAAACAAATGAATATCCTATGACCACGACAACACTAAATGAGCAGGCGGAAAAAATTTTAGGCATACACCCTCCAATGTATAGAACATATGACGCAATAATAAAAAGGTATCACAGATTGGCAACAGAACAAGGATGGACAAACAGCAATGGAACAATATGGCCCATATCAAAAGAAAATTTAATAAAGTTTATCGCTTACTTACACAAAAACATGACACCACAAACCATAACATCCTATTTATCTGCACTTAAGCATTATCATACCATGAATCAGATCGAATGGAACGAAGTTCGGTATGACCCTTTAGTAAAGCAACTCTTGAAGACAATAGAAGGCGGTCACATGTTTCACCCGGTGCGCCAGAAAGAGCACATTACAAGAACACAGTTACAAAGAATGCGCAATGGCTTAAACTTCGGCAACACAGAAGGTATATTGTTTTGGTCGATAGCACTGGTAGCATTTTATGGCCTGGCCCGGTTAGGAGAGTTACTACCACAGTGTCAGCAAGGAATGCATAAAATACTGAAGATACAAAGCGTGAGATTTGATAAGGCCGGTAGTAATACTTTCGCGACGATACAGTTACCCAGAACAAAGACCCATAAAACAACAGAACGTCCAATCTTAATTATCAATCCAACTAACGATGAATTATGTCCAATTCGCGCATTAAAAGCCTATATAATTCGCAGAACAGAACCAACGTACGCGCAAGGGAAGGACACTTTATTCGTGAAAGCCAATGGTGACCCAGCCACAAAGCATTGGTTCATAAACACACTTAAACTCCTCTTACCGGAAATGGACGTAGCGGGAAGCTTCAGGGCAGGCGGCACAACAGAGTTGGTTTTACGCGGAGTACAACTGCCACTCATTCAGAAGATCGGCAGATGGTCATCCGACGCATTCTACAGATACATTCGGGCCCACCCGGTAGATCGTTCATCAGAATAATACCAAAAAAAAAAAAAACATATATATTATATATAGGCTTAGCACATATTCATAGCTCATCATCTTATAATTAATAAACGGCATCTTTGCAGCCAACAACTGGTCAGTCGCAATTAGCTTCGAATGAAAATGACAGAATTCGCGCACTTCTTTTCTTTTATTTTGGAATAGTCGAATCCTGCCATTTTCATTGACAACTGCTTATTTCCATTTGTCGGCCGGCCTGCGTTACGCAGGCGGGAAACCACCGGCCGTTACTGCGCCATGCCGCATCTGCTGCCCATGGGATACCCGGCGCAATCTCAATTGCTACTTTTCCGGGTGCATATCCCGTTTCAGTTTATTTGTACATCGATAGCAACTGATGTATGCATTCTGTAAATAAAAAATCCATTCCGGGACATTACTCCGGATTCTTCCAAATATATCACGTGTGTGCAATGCTTTTCGAATGTATAAATTACGATGTCAATCAATTGTGTAACATGGTCTAGGACGCCACATCACGTGAGCGGAAAATTTTTGTTGTCTAGCTATTAAGATCTCAAAATAACAGTACTGAGCTTTATCATATTTTATATGAATTGACACAAAAATAACTATACTAATATAATTTGATATATACGTAGAATTCAAGTAGTTTCATCAATAATTTCGCTAATAATAAAAATTAGGTCTAACCGATAAGTTAGGCATCTTAACAATCAGGAAAAGTTAGTTACTTATTACTATTTTTCATCTTTTTTAATAAAGGTCAACAAAGAATTGTCGATAATGAATTTGTCATAGAACTCTATCCTTTTTTCTAAATTATTAAGTCGTTTCTGCGTTGAGTCATTAAAACCTTCAGTGGTATCGGGTTCACAAACAAATGGCAAAATGTTTTTTTCGTATTGATCTTTGAATAATTTTGATTTTTGTACAAATCCCCATGGTGAGATTAAACCAGGTCCTAGCAGTTTTGGTTTTAAAAAAAATAAAATAAAATAGTAATAAATAGATGAGTAAATTATTTAACTATAATTTAATTTAAATAGTCAACTTACCAAATAAAAATATATAAAGAGCTACAACACAACTCCAAATGCCACCAATAACGCCTAGTATATTCAAAATCTATTCATTCAAAATAATGATAATTACTAAGGAATTTTCTGTATAAAAGTGTATCATATAGTCTACTTACGGTTTTGCTCCTATTATTGTCATTATGGTGAAATTATTAATAGGTGATACAATAAGTGATAATAAAGTATTTACAAAATGAGTTGATCAAGATGGTTTTTCACCTTTCCTCTGTTTCTTCTACTACAATAAAAGGAGGAGACATAATAAAACGTAATACAGCATAATAACTATTGTTAGTCCCTATAATTATTAACAGTAATAAGAATTTTAAGAATTTAGAAAGTTAAAAAGAAAATAATAAAAATAACTTTTATGCTTACGAAGATCTGAACTCGCAGTCGTAGCAGTTGCTGCATTATTAATTATTAATAACATAAATTATCATAATATTTTAGAAAATTAAACAAATTGGATATATAAGATTTAACTCTAACCCATATGCGATTCAAGATAAGGTATGGTAATATATCTTTGTCTACCAAAGAAACTTAAAATATCTTGAACCAATGCGTGTCTAATGCGTCTATCGAATATCCATTCATAATGCTACAAAATTTTTTTAAAATGTGTGTGAATTTGCAAGTTCATCACTTTCAAAAAATTATTACTGTAAACATACATATACATACAGCTATGTCATTTTTAGGTTGCCCAAAAAAATACATGTTCTTCAGAAAAAGTGATTCAACAAATTGAATTTGGGAACCCGCAATTATTGGATTTAAATAATATTCTAGAAAATCGATTATTTATTTACAGTATTTTCTAATTAAGCATACGGTATAAAATAATTAAGATCTTAAAAAGCTCTACCTTTATCGTATGCATACATCTCCATGTAATCACTTTGATTGGAAATATTATATCTAGGATCTGTGATATTTATCGAAAGGGTGCATCCAGTATAAGTAGATACATAGTAATTTGCCGAAAACGCAGCCGAATATTTAGATTGGGAGGTATCATATATAGTTTTATTTATATAGTTGTTGCAATTATAAGTTCCTATAATGAATAATTCGAGTCAATATGCTATATGAATGATATGAAAAAAATTAACATAAATGTACAGAATATTTACCTGTGAAATTGGAAATAGCACAGTTAATCGTAAAATTATAATTGTAAGAGAAAAATATGTCTACATTGATTTAAAAAAATTTATATTATACATTATTTGATTTAATTTCATTTAATATAACAACTGTTTTTAACTTAAATGAACAATCCATACCCGGTATGGGCAGATTATCAACTACTTTATAAGTTACATTAACGCTCGGCAGTTCGTCATGAACTCCAATGCACAATACTATAAATACAGCAATTAATAACCCTACAAATATAACGATAACAGAACGTCGAAGAATTATAATCGACTTTGGTTCGTTATGTCTTATTATGAATAAATCAGTAATCATTTTTGAGTATTGTTTATTTCAAAACGAAAGAAAAAAAAACAAAACAATCGCATTATAATCTTTTAATTTGCAGTATTTTAATATCTGACAAATGCTCTATATGGATGTAATAATTGTAAGTTACAGTATTGTTTGTTTTGGTGTACGCCTACAAATTCTAAATTTTACAACTATCTATCAGTTATTTTAATATCCTTATTAAGGCGCGATAAGTGACACGGCTGCGAATGTTAACACAATTAAAAAACGATTGACCCTTCATAACCGCCACAAAACTTTAATAAACGTAACACCCTGACTACAATTTACCTATCTCACAAGTAAATTTGCTATTTGATTGATATTTATATAATTTTTTGTTTTTTTTTTCTTTATCTTAAAAAAAAATTATTAAGGTTTTTGAATACTGCGTATATTTTGTTAATATTTTGTTAATATTTATTTATCCTCGACAAAGTAAAATTACAGAAACTAGCTTCTATACTTCTATATAAAGAAATAGAATTCTAGAATAGTAACATTTCCAAATAAATAGTGATCGGGTTATTTATTTGTGTCGGTAATACGTACAACAAATACATATAAAGAATAGTTGTATTAGAGAACCTTATTCAGATCATAATAAGATATTTGCCAAATGCGTGCAGGGGGGTTTGATTGAATAATGAAATTTTATGTCTGTCCACCTTTCAACCCAATTTCCTCATAATATCTAAAAAAGAAATTTGCTTTTTACGTTTTTGTATAGTACTCGACATTAAAAGAAAAAAATTTTTTTTTGAATCGTTAAACAGAATTAGTACGTATTAAAATGTGTCTTCTTGTCATTTTTATGAATACTCGAAGCATTATTTATTTATAGCTTTTGAGTATTATTTTTTCATTTTTGCTTTTGTTCTCTTCAGATTTCTTATTGATTTCATGAATTGATAATCGCTGATCTTCAAAGAAATAGCGAGAAGCCTTAATGAAGGATTTGTTAGCTAAATATGATTAGTGTTATCTTGTCGTCTGATTATGATAAACCAATTTATCATGTTTCCCAAAATTCAAGGTTGGAGCGCATGAGATTCTAAAACTTCGAAGTTATGCACAGCCACAAGTATTTGTAGAATTATTTACTGAAAAGTTCACATAAGGATTTACATTAAACCTGACAGAATCTCGTAATATTTTATAATACGTACGTACGTTGTAAAAGGGCGAATCTGGGGGTGACTATAATTAATATCTAAACCTAGTGATTGTACTCGGTCAAAAAAACGTTACCCGGTTAAGCGGCAAGTATACCCGCGGGTAGGGATGTTAAAAGTGCGGTTCGGTTCGACTGACTCCAAAAGTCGAGTCTTAATTAAAGTTCGGTTCCAAGTCAGACTTGGAACCGACTCGCATTGTCACGTGCAACTTGTAGATTTAAATACGACTTAGGTAGCACACCCACAAAAATTGTTCCTCCTCGTAATTTTTACTGAGAATAAAACGTTGGTGTTTGGGTTAGGGTTAAGGTTAGGGTTAAGATGATAAGTTTCTATTTGTAAAATTTCACGTGCATTTTAATTAGGTTGCAGAAGGTAGTTTATTAACTAAAATTTCGAGTTATTCCTGTTTTTGTTTTTGCAAAAAAATTGGTTCGCTTCAATTGTTTACGTTACATCAGATCTTGAAATTTGATTGGTCAAAAATCACAGGAGGGAACACTACCCCAGCAGCACCGACAGATTTTCACTAATCTGCATTCTAGAACCCTCGAATACTTAACAGCCGCTAACAAAAAGCCTCAACATTTATATAAGATAATAGTTTGACTACACATCAATGTAATTCATGGAATGGTTTTGGTTCATCATGATAAATAATGTAACAGTTACCAATTATCCTGAAGACCGATTAATAAAAGAAGCTCAAGTGTTATTACTGAGCAAGAGATTTAACAAAAATGAAAAACATTCTTATCCAAACTTATAAAATAGACAATTGCCTATGATGTAACAATACATGAATACAAACATGGCCAATAAGTAGCGTCATTTGACGTCCTATGATAATATCATTATTTTACACAGAAGTAAATTCGAGAGAAGAACAAATAAATAAAGTAGTAAAAAGATATTTTTCCCCATTAAAATCATTTAATGGGACATGATGATACCCCAAAATGTGGTAAAGAATATTATTCAGAATTACTAATAGATATAAAAATAAAATAAAATAAAAATTTAACATTTTCTCACCAAATTGTAAACTTGTTATGGGAATGCAATAATTTAGATTAACAACAATAATTTTTTAATGTTTTTTATATAAGTGAATTATAACAAAGCTTAAATCGACTTTAGATTATTTACCGCAAAAATACCAAACTAAGTTCTTCGCAGTTCAATGTAAATTTTAAAGCTTCATTCCACGTAATGTTAAAGCCGTTATTGTAAATTGTACTAGTTCTTTTTTTTTTATAGAATTGGTACCAGGGATAAGCAATTTTACTTCAATATATGGATCAATTACTTCACCTTTGTGAGAATCTTTTGGTTTAGGAAGTTGTTGTGCAGAAATTATCTATTTTAATGTATTAGCCAAAAGAAAAATGGGTGTTAATTGTAAACCAAATAAGTCGAAATCATCAAGAAAACCTAAATTGATTTACTTCAATTGTCAAAGTTTGTATCGGTGATTGTGTATTTATATCTGAGGAAATTTCAGGATTGCGTAATCGCTCCGACTTGAGTACATAACCACACCTACCATCGACAGAAAACATGCTTGATTAATTTGCATTCCTAGGTCTGAATAACCCAGTACAAATTTATATAAATGTTATAAATGAAAAAAAAGTCATTGTCAAAACTAACCAAAAGTCTGCGAATTTAAGGCGACAATTGGTTCCCAACCATCCATTAATGATGTGGTGCAAAATTTGAAGAATCTACCCGAAGAACCACGGATATATGCGTGTTAATTGTTAATTGGCGCGTATTGTGCCGAATAAAATCGGCCTTGTTAGATTTCAGAAGCTGTAAGAAGCTCTATCGGTAAAGGAAGACACTTGATAGTACTTTGAATTCTCCACACATTTTATAACTTATTAATTTTAGGAAAATGTAATTCTTAAATTTATAGTTTTGATGAGCGTACTGCGATTAAATCCTTTAAACTTAACAGAATAGCAGTAGACTACCAAGTCTGAAAGGGCTTTTGCAATTCGCATTTCAGTCTTAGTGGCTTTTTTTTTCTTTTTTATTAATAGAAGAATAAAATTATTAATAGTAATAACCTTAATGGTATTAATATAATATGTGAATACATTAATAGCATCCAAAAAAAGACATGCCTTTAGATAATTCAACATCTGACTCGGTATTGGTAGTAGATTCAGCGTCGGTAATCGAGTCGAGTCCCTGAGAGGTTAAAATTGATATAGGCGTATGTTAATAATGTTTGTTAACAAGGTATTTATAAGAGCAATCTATCACTAATAATAAAATTCTTACATTAAATATTATTTTGTACAACAAACTTGCAGGACTCTGTAATTCTGTTTCGTTTTCGGATAGGAATTTAGTGACAAGATATTCACCCAGAGTGTTAAGTAAAATAGAAGACATTTGGTTTTGTCGCTCAATACTACGATGAACCTCAAGTGATAATATTAGTGGATAAGGACTAGCTTCAAATGCATATGCACGGATTGCCGAAATAACTTGATTTAGTTGTCCTAATTTATATTAAAATTTGTCACTATAATTATAATATAGCAAATGACGTGAAAGTATAAAATTTAATTACGATGTATAACCATGGAAAACTACGGGACCATCAGGTCCGTCCCAGCAATCAACTATAAGAGGAACAAATATGAATTATAAGTAATATATAAGGGCATGCTAAAGTATCTTACAAGCACAGAAGTATGTATAAAAACTATATTTTATGTATGAGATAGTTTCATATTCATACTTTCAACACAACGACATCCCTTCCGTAAGACGCGTATGTATCCTTCGATTGTGGATTCACCTGCCAGCTGATGTCCTAAAAGATACCTAAAGATAAAATAAACCCATAAAATAATTGGTTGGTTAATTTAAAGTAAATGATGCTTTCAAATATATTACAACATACGTATTGTGCGAAGAATCGATGAAATAATGACTTAATGGTTGTGACATGTCTTGATAAACTTTGGCATGTTCTAAAGCAAAAAACGGAGTTGTCGCTAGACATGAGAAAACTACTAAATCCTTCTAAATTCATCTCTTTAAGGTCTATATCACAATATTTATAGTACAAATCTTCATATCCTTCTTTCAAAGTGCACTAGTTCATTATTGAACAATAACATTAGCTAAAATATTCATTTAATAATTAATTAGAACGTACAGTAAAAAAAAAAAAAAAAAAACCTTTTGAACGCCAACAAGGAAACCTTTAAATTCCCGTAATGTTAAAATATTACCACGGTCTTTTGCCAAAGAATTAAATAGCTTATCTGTCAGGGAATATGTCACATAGAGTTTTTTTTTTTATAATAAAAAATTATAAAAAAACATATAAATTTACTATAAACTTTAAGCTCAACATTCTTTTCAACTTATAAATTAACTTATTTTCAAATTTTAGTATTAAGTATATCGAAAATAGTAGAATAAGCTACTCTATCAGCTTTCTTCCAGTATTGTTTCAGCCATAAAGAATGTCGCTTTCTCAAATGATTTAACCCTTCAATCATATTTTTTCTATGCAAATATAGTTTTTTCAAATTGTCAACCCATATATTAAATAATTCTAAAGTCGGAGCAACTAAGAAGGGCTTTATATTTCCCAAAATCAACATAAATGATGTTGAACCATCGAGACTCAATATCCACATTAAGCTTGAAATGTTCCCTATAAACTCGTATTGCATCACCAACTCGAAGTTCCTCAATACTTTCAATGTTGACTAATGAGATGAGCAAAGCACGAAATTAAAATAAAGATCAAAATACTTTTATCAAATTTATAAAAAATAGAGTAATTTTTACCTTTTCCAGATCTTTTGGAGTCCCATTGAATTTGACCTTGATCAATATCTATTTTGAAGATTTTTTGTTGTTTCTTTTTTAATTTTTTTTAATGAAACTTTTAAAAGAGTAGTTCCCTCAGCAAGACATTGATCGATAATGATCTCGTTCGTGATTTCGAGAACAGAGTATGAAGTGGAAGAGTGTTTTTGTCGATAAATGGTTAAATAATCTTGCATTACTGTCCTTATTATTGGTTTCTACGGTTCTGTCTTGTTTACTATGATAAACTAGATCCATTTGCATAAAATTTAATTTTCAGCTATACAAGGACGTTGTTACGATTTAAAATTAATATGTGATAATCAGGGGTTATTAGTTTAGTATGAAAATATATCATTCAAGATCTGTTAGTATTGGCATAAATGCTTATCCGAAATTATTGAAAAACCTAAAGATTTAATGAAGGAGGAAGATAATAAGAGACATCTCAAAATCCTTTATTAATATCCTCATATAGTTGGTAATTCTGATTTTAAAATAATATGAGATGGAAGAATCGTTGAAATAACTTTATGAACGGGTGATAAAAGACTTTTATTTAGATCTTTTTCAAAGATTTTTTTTTCGAGAATTTGAGAATCTAAAAATACATAATTTGTGACACCTTTGACAGACATTTGAAAAAGATAACAAATATGAGGTAGACATAGAGTTTACTGATTCCTTATTCGAATAATATTTGAATAATTTGGGTCAGCAAATATTTATTCGATATTCGCCGAATGACTAATATTCGTATTTATTTGAATTATTTGTTAGATAACTATTATCTGATTTCGAATATTATTCGAATAATAAATATGAATATGAAACTCTAGGTAGACGATTTTTCAGAGTAATTTTAGAGTCTTAAAATTTTCATCGACCAATCTTCAGGAACAGAAGGAAATTAGGATTTTGCGAAATTCACCGTTTTTTATGACATAATTCCAAAACCTAATCTCTTCAATTTGCAAATTATCACACTTAATAAGTAAACCAAAAAATGTTCAGAATCGAAAATAATGTTTGTGTTTCGCAAAAAAGAGTATACTTAGTGTTATAACCATGGGAGAGACTTGGCTAAAGTGAGACCAATTAGCTCAGGGTTACAAGCATAGATTATATGAGATGAATGTTTATAAAGGATTCGGATTTAATGATAGTCGTTATTGAGGAATGTAGTTTATTTGGTAGTGTCACGGTTTTAGAATTAAACCCGTGACTTAGATGTGACTTGAGATCGGGGCTTGTATATTTCTTTTAATTTTATTTGTTTACTTTTCTTAATTGTTTATTAAAAATGATATGGTAAACAGAAGGTGGCTGATAGATTACAAGCCAAATGCGCGCAAACGTAAAGCCAATGACAGGAGGCTTTTTAGATTGTGAGCAATCTACTTGTAAGCATTGGGAAGTATTGTGGAGAAAGATAGTATAATAGCGTAGTAGCTCTTAGTAAATTAAAAGGTATAAAAGGCCTGGGTTTGCGCCTTAGTTGAGTTTCCTCAGACTATTCGTCTTAGACAAGGTCTCAGAAGTTTTACGATGTCTTAGTTATAGAGTTTATAATAAGAATCAGATTCTCACATGTGTTGTATTATTTTATTAGTTTAGTTAAATTCTTTTATTGTATTGTCCTATTATTGTTATCTTGCGTTTCTTTTTGTTACATAATAAATTCCCCCCCCCCCCCCGATTAAGTAAAGTTTGATCTGCTAAGTGATAACCCCGACTCAGATTTAAGAGTT
>CAJVPU010000879.1:0-14970 GCA_910591775.1 Dentiscutata heterogama | reverse complement strand
CTATATTGGATTTACATAGTGATTTGCATCACGTTACACTATGTTTATTCTTCTGTTGACTGGCGGATTATCAATTATAATACAAATTATTATTACTTTTTATTTTTGAATTAGCACCTTGGTTCGAATATGGGTTAAACAAATTTTCTAGTTGATATGAATATGGAAATATAAATGCAATTGAAATATTATTGATTAAGCATATTAAGCTAATAATATTAAATTTGTCTGTTTAAATATGACTAGCATGTTCAAGAGATTTTTGTCAATACGAATATGGTAAATATAGATATGCTTTAAGAATTTATTAAATTTGTATTATTTTAATAAAGTTACTTATAATATAAATTATTATTACTTTTTATTTTTGAATTAGCACCTTGGTTCGAATATGGGTTAAGCGAATTTTCTAGTTAATATGAATATAGAAGTATAAATGCAATTAAAATATCATCGATTAAGCATATTAAGCTAATAATGTTAAATTTGTCTTTTTAAATGTAATTAGCACATTCAAGAGATTCTTGTCGATACAAATATGGTAAATATAGATATTCTTTAAGAATTTTATTAAATGTGTATTATTTTAATAATATTACTTATAATATGAATTATTATTACTTTTTATTTTTAAATTAGCACCTTAATAATTATATTTAATTTAGAGAGTATTAATACATATCAATAAGTTATTGTATAAAAGAATGGCTTCAATAAAATTTTCTGTTTAGCTTTAAATTTATTGAGAACTGAATATGAATATTACTCAATATGGTCATATATCTATATGAAATCACTTAATTAATTAATTAATCAGGTCTAGGAGTTTTAATTATTAATTTGATCAGGTCAAATAGTTAAATAGATCAAATTTTAATTATAAATTGATTAATTTGGAATTAGTTTTAAGTATATCATAGTGATGTAATTAAAGAATAATAAGAGCACAGGTTAGATAGTGTAGAGATAAGCAAGTTTAGTAAAGTAACTATAATTATTACCTTGACTATTTTTAGATAACAAATTAAGAAAAGAATTAGTTATCAAATGTGAATTTAGTTATTAAACGTGAATCTTAGTAAATGTACATAATCAAAGAAAAAAATAAAACACTTAAGAAATAAAGAATCTGAAAACTTTATTAAAGCGAAAACTCAGTCTTCAAATAAATATATTTTTTAAATTTATTATTATTTTTTATATATTTTTATATTATTTAAAATATATAATTCATCTTTAAGCAAAATATAGTAGGTCAAAAAAAAATAAAAAATTTTTTTTAACTCTACCTGCTGATCCTCTGAACCAAAAGCTAGCAGAAAAAAGACCAGCTTTAGCACAAAAACTAAAGCAAAAACTGCAAAAACAAGATTAAGAAAAAAGGTAGAGAAGAAAAAAAGACATATAGTTTAAATAGGAAAATTTTTGCCCAGGTATGACACAATAGAAAGGCATCTTAAAACCAAGATTTTTTTGTTAAAATAAACAAAAGTGGGAAACTGCTCTTAATTCTAAAATATAGATTATAGAGTAAACAAACAAACATGATACAAAAAACCATCAAAACAAAGCACACTAAGACATTATAAATCTTTGGGATCCAGTTTTTCAAGAAAGAGAATCTGTACCATTTGAATTTCCTGTTTATACAGCAGTGGATACTATGGCAGATACTGGTGTCAAAGATAGCAATATGAACTTTAATTCTGAAGATCTTGTTGATGCTGTTTTAAATATTGAGTTAGATAGAGATTAAGTAATTGTTATTACGAATTAAAAAAAAAAAAAATGTAATGAATTTCAAGCTAGCTAATTGCAAGGTTCCAAAATTGTATTGACAGCATGAATTTTATTTAAAGTAATATAAATAATATATTGTACGAAAATAATAGAGCATTATCATATTATTTTTATTTTTTTTAAAAAACAAAGGTTCTCATTAACTATAATAATACACATCCAAGTGTGATGTGCAAACGCTACGACACACATCAAATGTTACAATTGTTACGGCATATGCCAAATGTTACGGCACATGCACAATTTTACGGCATATGTGAGTTAAGGCTTTTTGACGTATTCGTCATATCTCAAGTTACGGCTATCGGGACATAAAAAAAGTTACGTCACCGATCATATTTCTGCACCTATAATCACGACTGTACTGCTAATTCCAATTCAAACTTTCAACCTTAACTATATACTGTGTCACCGCAATAGTCGGTAAGTTTTTTTAACAAAATTTTTTACAATAGAACACAAACTAACTCAACCACATATTGTGTGTCGCTGCAATAGCAAGTAAGTTTTGTAACAGAATTTTTTATGGCAAATCATGAATGTTGATTCAAATACAAACTAATTCAACTTTAACCACACACTGCGTGTTGTCACAATAGCCGGTAAGTTTTGTAACAAAGTTTTTATAATAAATAGAAATCACAATCGTTAATTCCAATACAAACTAACTCGATCAAATATTGTGTGTCACCTGCAATAGTTTGTAAGTTTTACAAAGAAATTTTTTACAGTAAATCATGATAGAAATCACGACGATTAATTCCAACACAACCAACTCAACCTTAATCACATATTACGTGTCATCACAATAGTCTGTAAGCTTTGTAACAGTAAATCATAATAAAATTATGCCTGTTAATTCCAATACAACTAACTCAACCTTTAACCATGTCACCTCAATAGCGAGTAAGTTTTGTAACAATTTTTTACAGTAATCATGATACTAACTTAACTGCATACTATCATCGTAATAGCGGGTAAGTTTTTGCAGTAAACCATGATAGAAATCACGACTGTTAATTTCAATACAAATTAACTCAACCTTAATCACATGCTGCGTGTCACCGCATTAGCGCGTAAGTTTTGTAACAAAATTTTTACAGTAATAATAATAGAAAATCACGATTGTTAATTCTAACATAAACCAACTCAACCTTAATCACATACTATTTGTATGTTGCCGCAATAGTCTGTAAGTTTTGTAACAAAATTTTTACGGTAAATCATAATAGAAAATCACGACTGTTAATTCCAATTCAAACTAACTCAACCTTAACCATGTACCTCAATAGCAAGTAAGTTTTGTAACAAAATTTTTTACAGTAAACCATGATAGAAATCACGGCCGTTAAATTAACTACGTACCGCAATAGCTCGTAAATTTTGCAACAAATTTTTTTACAGTAAATCATGATAGAAACCACGACTGTTAATTCCAATATAAACTAACTCAACCTTTAATCACGTACAGCTGTACTCGATAAGTTTTGGTATGAAGCTTTTACAATAAATTATGATAGAAATCACAACTGTTAATTTCAATACAAATTATCTTAACCTTGACCACATACCGTGTATCATCGCAATAGCGAGTAAGTTTTGTAAAAAATTTTTTATAGTAAATCATAAAAATCACGACTGTTAATTCCAATACAAACTAACTTAACCTTGACTACATATCGAAATAGCGAGTAAGTTTTGTAACAATTTTTTTGCAAAAAATCACACGTAATAGAAATCACGGCTGTTAATTCCACACAACCTTAACCACATAACGCTTGTTATCGCAATAGCGAGTAAAAAATTTTGCAATCCAATACAAACTAACAAAGCCTTAACCATATATTGTGTGCTATCGCAATAGCGTGTAAATTTTGTAACAAATTTTTACAATAATCATGATAGAAATTACGACTGTTAATTCCAATACAAATAACTCAACCTTAACCACATATCGAAATAGCAAGTGAGTTTTGTAACAAATTTTTACAATAATCATGATAGAAATTACGACTGTTAATTCCAATACAAACTAACTCAATCTTAACCACATATCGAAATAGCAAGTAAGTTTTGTAACAAAACTTTTTTACAGCAATTAATGATTGAATTCACGACTGTTACTACGTAATTCCAAAATAATAACCTTAATCGTATATTGTGTCACCGCAACAGTCGGTAAGTTTTGTAACAAAATTTTTTTACAGTAAGTCATGATAAAAACCATGACTACGTATTAATTCCAATACAAATTAACATAACATTAACCATATATTGTGTCATCTCATAGAACGTAAGTTTGTAACACAGTAATCATGATAGAAATCACAACTATTGATTCCAATACAACCAACTCAACTTTAACCACGTACTGTATGTCATCGCAATAGTCGGTAAATTTAGTAACAAAATCTTTTGCAGTTAATCATGATAGATATCACGACTATTAATTCCAATACAAACTAACTTAACCTTAATCACATATTGTGTGTCACCGCAATAATCAGTAAGTTTTGTAACAAAATTTTTTATAGTTATAATGCAACAGTTAATTATATGTCAATCCATGAAAGACGGTATGTATTAGTTGTTTTAAATCGTGGCTCTTAATAATTATGATATATTTAATATTTTTTAATGTTAAGATTTAAAGAAGAATTTGATAATTGGACAAGTGGCATTCACGACATTGATCAATTAATTCAACAAACGCAACTTAATGCAGTGAAGTTTATGGACATTATTGAATGGATACCTTTTAGTAAATTTGCAAATATAAAGTATCTTGCTAAAGGAGGCTTTGGCACTATTTTTAAGGCAGTATGGATTGATGGATATTGATATATTACATACAGTGATTTTAATGAGAATAAATGATCGAGAAGTTCGCCAATAGATGTTTGTTTAAAAAATCTTGATAATTCTAAAGATGTAAAGCGAGAATTTTTAAAAGAAGTAAGAATTATAATTTATTATCATTGAAGTGTAGTAATTTTATTTATTCTAATTAATATTTTAGGTTGAAAATCAACATAAACATGAGGGCGATTCGGCGATTGCAATTTATGGAATAACTCAAAACCAAAAAGATGGTAATCACATGATGGTTATGGAGTATGCAAAGCAAGGAAGTCTTCGAAAATTATTAGATAGTAAATACAAGATGCAATTCATGAAGCCAACTTGGTGCATAAAGATTTTCATCCCGATGTTTAGTCCTTACGTTACTGATTTTGGCTTATGTAAGCCAGTGTCACATGACTCAAATTCTAAAAAACTTTTTTGTTTGCTTCCATATCTTGCTCCAGAAGTATTATATACAAATGGAAAAGAATACACACAAAAATGATATTTATTCTTTCGGAATAATTATGTCAGAGGATCTGATGAATAAATGCTTAGACGCAGAAATTCAAGCCCGACCAAATTAGCTAATACTCTGTATCAGTTTTTTACAGATTTGAAAAACGAAGAAACTGAATTATATAAACAAATTAAAGAAATTAAAAAGTCAGGCAAAAATTCCTCAACACATGATCAATTTAAATAGGCACGACTCAACTATCAAACAAATCCGCAAGCTATTTATATAAGTCGACTCTTGCATTTTCCAAAACTCCTTAAACCAGGTAATATATATTTTTTTTGAAAAAAATCAATAATATATTAACAGTTGTATAATACGCATAAAATTTTTGAATCTGTAAATTTAGTGAATTCAAGTAATAATACAAGTAAACCTATTGATCATGTTGAAATTCCCGATAGCGATAATGAGTAGTATATTTAATTTATTTATAATTAAACAAATTTATCACTTACTTTATCTTGGTATTTAGATGAATAAATTGGTATTTTATGCAAAATTTATATAAAATAATTATATTGTATATTAGCTATCGTTTTATATTTTATTTATACATAGCAGCGCCTTATAAATTAAATTTTTGTTAACTACAAGTTGTCCAATTGGTTCAATACAAAAAATATGTGTGCTATTGTAAAGAAAAGTTGAATAAATAACTTTAACTTTGTTATATTTAATTTTTAGTTATTAGTTTATTATTTATATAAATTAATAATCATGCGAAAGCAAAATCATATACAATATTTGAATAAGATTTAGACTTATTTTTAATTTAAATCTTGATCAATTGCAAGTAAAATTCATATTTATACTATTAATAACATAAATAACATTATAATTTAATCTATGTTTAGAGGATTTTTAGTAAATTTAATATATAGTTTTAAAAAATATATATTGTTATTGTTCATCTGAAGTTTAGAGAGCTAAATATATTTATAATAAATAATCTTAAGTAACTAGATAATCTATCTGACATTTAATGTTATGCGACAAATTAAAGGTCAAAATTTATTTCGGAGTATCATTAGAATTAGAGTAGGCTACGGATAGACAAGTAATTTTGTAAGAATTACTTACAACTTATCCTTTACTTAAAAAATATTAAGTAAGAATAGATAATAATTTTGCCCATCTCCAGGTAGGCATTAGTTTTTTTAATTGATGCATAACATTAAGTATTAGGTCATTTGAACTGGATCTGACCTAATCTATTCGGAGTTCTGATTACATTATTAACAGAATAGATCATTATTATTAACTTCGGCACATGTTCGAAAGTAGCTGACCACCCAAAGTTAATTGCACTAATATAATACGTAATCGTAATATCAATAGTTTATTACATGTGGCCTGGGTCATTTTTCAATTGGTATCAAGGAAAAATGGCTCATATCAATTAGTAATTAACATAATTAACAGATTTTAAAAAATAACAAGATTTAATTTGTAGATTTGGAACCAAATCAACATTAATCAATAGTTATAAATAATTCAAAATTTAAGAACTAAGTATGCAAGTTTCAAGTTGACAGTCCTTAGATAATATATATTACCAAGGTAGTTTACCTTAAAAAATAATTTAGTGTCAGCGTACAAATTCTATATAAGTTTATAATCATTTTACATATTTTTTTAGTTTCCCAAAGCTTGTGCCTCTCTTGACAGGCTACGTATCACTTCACAGAAGTTTATTTCACAGATACTTGTTTCACAGACAATCAGTTTATAGACAAGGTTCATTTTATAGAAAGTTCATTTTATCGACAATTCATTTTATAGACAATCTTTAATAGCAAATAACTTCTGAATCAGAGTTAAAGATTGTCTACAAAATGAAATATCTATAAAATGAACTATCTATTAAATGACTGTCTGTAAACTAATTTTCTTTAAAATAAACTTGTCTATGAACTGATTGTCTGTGAAACAAGATATCTGTGAAATAAACATCTATGAAGTGATACGTAACCCTCTTGACATCGTGATTTCATTTATTTTCTCTTTCTTTGTTTATCTTTTTTTTATTCATTAAAGATGTATAATATCAAACGAATTAAGAATTTGCTCTTTCATAATCAAAATTTTATACGTGGTTTTATATTTGGATTTATTATTTTAGAAGGATCATTGTTTATTTGGCTAATTATTACACTTAATAATAGTCCTAAGTTTGACTATTATCGACAGAAAGCAATGTTTTTTCTTTTGGATATTATTTCTTTTCCCATTTTTTGCATTATAACCGCTCACATAGTTGTAAGCTTTAATTATATATATATTATATAATTTGATTGAACTACATCTTCATCAGATATTTATATTCATTGCAAATTTAGACGGTTTTCCGAAGCAAAGTCCACATTATTACTTTTTGGCTAACAGCTATTTTCATTAGAGGATTTATTTATGAATGTTGATTATGTTTAATATGAAACTATCACTATTAAATAGTTATTCTGCCACCAACATTTATGTATATCATATGCATTGATTTTTCTGCTTTTGTAATTTTTCATATCTATATATCATATACATCATGGTAAACTTTAAGTTTCAATTGTTTATATTAAAAGATATATCAAATTATCTATATTACTTTTATTATAAAGTATTAGCAATGATTTATGCGCAGAAAAGTTTAAAAGTAAGTTGAATTCTTCACGTTTTAATTATAATTATTTTACATTAATTCACAAATCTTTTAATTACAGCCATATTTATTTGGTATAAAAGATTAATTTCTTGCGTCTATATTATTTCATATGTGACTGTTTTTATTGCTATTGAATATTTTAAAGCTTGGGATTTGTCGGATAGCCCCCTATATACTAGTGCATTCGCTTTTGGATTTATTCCGCTACACATCTCTATTATTTTTGTAGTTCTTAAAGGAGTAAGTCATATATCAATATATATTTTTGATAAAATGTTAATTATAATTATTAACAAAAAAATTTTTTTCAAAGGTGCGATCAGAATCAAAAATATTTATGAACATTTATTATCTAATTAGCGTAATACAATTAGTATATTACATACAATTATTTTATGGGACGTATTCAAATTTTAAACTCCTAAATGATAATAATAAAATTACACTCTTTGGATTAACAGTGATTGGTTATAGTATTTCTGCGTTTCTAATAAGTATGTATACTAAGTTGTAATTATATTTCATTGCTTCTGTTATAATGTTTATATTTCTTATGTTTAATTATAATCATGTAGATTTTGGCTTAATTTGCAATGCATTGTATATGATATTTTGTTCCTATAAATGCAAAAAAAAACTTTGGTAAAGGTTTAAAAGATTATAGTAAGTTTTAATTTTAATATTTTTAATTCCATCCTTATATAAATCTTTCAATTTAGTGCCCTTTTATTGAAATTTTCATTTAATTGTTTTTTTTTTTTGTATTAGTTATGTGTTCTAATTTTTCTCGCGAAGATTATGAATATAAAGATGACATTGATGAAAGCTTTTATGCAGTTAATAATATTAACTGATATTTATTTTTTTACATATTAAATATAATATATGCTTTGCTGTTCAAAATTTCACTCTTATTTGTTATAAACTAGTATATTATTTATATATATTTATATGTATTTGCCATAGCTCTTCATAAGATCTACTTCTTAGATAAGAAATTGGATAAATAAAACCTTAAGACCTCCTTTATCATTTCTTACAAACTTGTATAAAAAAACAAGCTATCAATTTTTACGATAACATGGTTTACTAAAGTACATAAAAGGTGTTAGTTAGTACTTCGTCTCTAAAATAAAATGCTACGCGATACCCATGTGACTAGTGATCAGGTACCAGGGACACGGAAAAAGTGCGGTTTTATTTATAGGAATTTCAAATCCTTTAAATAAAATAGCATTTTTTCCGTGTCCCTATCGGGTACGTGTTGATTGAATGTCAGCGATCGGGATAACAATTTAATTAAAAGTCTAAATATTGATGCATGAACGATGTGCAAAGTATGTAATAATCAGTGACTATTAGTAATTAATATTTAGGGTATCGATCCTAAAGGAGAGATACCAGAGGTTCTTTGACCCGCAATTATTCTTAGTGAATAAACTGTTTATCTGTGTGAGTATATTATTATTGGTGGTAGTATCTGGTACGATACTCCAGTCATCGTAAAAGTTAGCCAAGCGAGTAAAGACTGTTAGTAAGTCAACGAATACACGATAGTCTGGTAAACTCCGTGACACTAATGCTAGGCAAACCGAATAAATACTGTATGTTAAATTCAAATATTTGCATCGAATAAGTTTTTTTTATTAATCTAACCTTATTTCTTAACCTCGTAAAAGTTTTTTTTCATGAATTTTGGTTCTAATTATGGTAATATTTTTAAAATTTGCCTGAGATATTCCTGAGAGATTGGCTCTCAAATATTTTAAATTCTTAAGTTCGATATTTTTGAAAGCCAATATCTCGAGAACTACCAAGCAGATTTAATGGTTTCATTACCATTAGAATCAGAAAATTGTGAAAAATAACTTTGTTAAGAAGTAAGATTAGCTTAATAAAACTTATTGCTGTAGAGAAAGTATTTGAATTTAATATCAAATCTTAATTTGATTTTGCTTAGCACTAACCTTAACCAAGTTCCTAAATCGAATTTTATCTGAAAAAATTTTATAATAAATAAAAATTTTAAAACATATAACGTTCAAAACTATAAATATCTTTTATAATTAAAAAATAATAGCTATAATAAATATGGTGGATAATATAGACCTAATTAATTGCTAAATATAAGTTAACAATAACTAATGCATAAATATATTATTGTATTATCTTCTTCCTTAGAGTCATCATTGTGGAATTCTATCTTTCATCAAAGTATAATTTTCATCGACATTCATAGCATCATTCTGAAATGTACTGTCACTTATCAAGTCATCATTCTCTTTAACATTTACAACGATATCATCTCGTAATAAATTATCACCTCTCAAGGCATTATTTTTATCCTGGTATCTAACACATCTTGTACGTATTTCTTTTAATGTTACTAAAGAAGTATCATCCAAAAAAAATTCTCTTAACAATGTTTCTAATGTTGCAATTCTATTTTCTACAGTAGCATCTTGAGGCAATTTGGATGGATCTTCAACCAAGGGAATTCCAGCTTTAGAAACATATCGTTTCATTAATCGACGTATATAATTTTTGCACGATACCCCTATAAATAGATAATATTTAATGAAAAATTTTATGTTTGTTATCGAAATGCTAATTAACTTTTTATCTTACCAAGGGGAGAGCTTTGTAGATCCAAAAAGTAGAATATATATTCCAATAAGTGCTCCATAAAGACCACCAGTACTTGAAACAATAGAACCAACTATAACAAAAAAAATTATTTTTTTCATTAAAAAATTAATTCATTAGAAAATTGCAAATAATTATTTGTATACTTACTGTTATATAATCCTCACAATATGTAATATTGTCTTTTGGCTGCAATACCAAAGTAGTATATGAGGAATTTAAAGCCCGTTGAAGTTCTTTAGTTTCAGTATCAATAAATGCATCCACCAAATCAGGTTCGAATCCAAACATTTTAGCTAACAGAAAACTATTTTTTCTCCTTATAGTAGTAGAAAATTTGAATATAACCAACTGTCCCTTGTTAAATGGGTTCATATTAAATCTCAAACGTGGAAGAATTTTAGTATTCATTTCCGGAAAAGCAAAATTAAATCTTACAGCCAAATGATCAGTAGACGATGATACATTTAAAGTAATATTTAATATAATAGTCTTATAAGAATTATTTAACATACGTACAGTATATTACATAATGAATCATCGCATTGTAATTTTTCCTCATAAAACTTTATCCTCTCAGAAAAATTAAACGGTGAAAAAGCCCAACAACCATTACTGGTGTAATTAATATTAACATTGCATGATTCCAACAAATTATCAACAGGTATATTGCATGTAATATTAGAAATCTTAAGTTCTGAATCATATGAAATAGGAAATTCACTCGGATCATATGGATTACTAATATTATAATTATCAATGTTTAAATCCTTTTTCAAGTCTTAAAAACAATGTTTATTAGTTAAAATTCTTTTTTCAAGAAAATAAAATTGCTTTCTAAAATAATACCTGTGGGACATATTGAAAAATCTAGAAGTTATGTGTTATTAGCCATGTATACATTTAATATTCATATACTGTATATATATGCTGAATAATTATATTATTTATAATACCTGGAAATATTAGAGATGGTGGATTGCTAGCAGAAATAAACAAATCCGAATAATTAAAATCATATCGTACTCTTTGAAGAAAATGGATAAAATATGATAAAATGGCAATAAAAAATAGTATTATCAGAATTAGCCTAAATGCTCTGAAACAGAACGGTTCAACAGAATGAGTTGATCTAAATAATTTAAAATCATTTAAAATAATCATTTTGCAATCTCAAAAAAAATTCTGCTCTATATTAGCCAAAAATTTACTCAGCATTTTAAATTCATCTTTGTATATTTATAATAAACAATTGTATCACCAAAATAAAGATTTTTACTTTCATAATTATATTTTTAACCTTTGCGTTAGAAATTAGTGACTCAGGGCGTTCTCAAGCACCTACCTCAATGAATTCAATAAAAAATCTGATTGGTCTGTTTGATCAAACTAACCAATCAGATTTTTTATTGAATTCATTGAGGTAGGTGCTTGAGAACGCCCTCAGTCGGCCGGCCTAAGTTAATTGCTATATTATTATATGCATTGTTCCAACCATTCTCCACTTCCCATTGTATCACATAGGTTTTCATTTTCATTTAATAAAAAGAAGAGTCCCATCATTCATAATTCTGTCAATTTGTTATTAGTCTGGTTAAATTACCTACAAATCTTGACTAGATGATGCAAATCTTGAAGCCCTAACAGTTTATTGTTACCGTCAATACAGTAGCGACGGAATTTCCAATTGTTAATAATTTTTGTATTAAGTATGCCAATTTAAGTAGTATAATGTCATCTCTATCCACTAATCTTTGCAATTCAGGTTATATATTTGCCTTTTATAAATCATTTGCTTCAGATAATTTGTCCCAATCAAAAAAAGTTGTAAAGTGAGATTCAGTTCCTGGCTCATTTCAAGTTCTGATACATCATCTCCGAATTTTGTGGGATTACATAGTATTTCGCACGAGATAAATGTTCGATTAAGTGATCGCTTTGTGATCATTAAAGTTTTTTTCTTAATAAAAATAATCAAATTATGACCTTTTACATAAATTAAAAATAAAAAAGGATAATAAACTTGAGGTACAAAAAAAGTCACATGCTTTTCACGCAATAAATATAAGGGAAGAAAAGGATCGTGGTATTACAAAAGCCTTATGCTTTTCACAATAAATTTAATATTCTAAATCATGCAATAACTTGACGTTCAAAATATTTATAAAACTGCTGACTTCCAAATCCAATCTATACACTAATAGACATCTGAATAGTTAAGTTTTTGCATAATACAACATGATATAGACTAGCTTATATGAATATTTGAGCGAACGTATTGATCTAATGCTAATGCTAAGTATTTTATAGTATTACCAATTAAAGCAACTTCCAACTTAGATCCAAAAATTAGGAGGTTGTTAATAAAATTAGACCAGAATACAGTACACGTAGAAGCAATTTCTTAACTTTGGTCAGATACTTTTATTCGATAACATACGATATATTCAAATTCATAAAAATTTTGCATCTCTTATATAGTAATTACCGTAATGTCACGAAACGACTGCCTGCACGTTATTTGGAGTACGCGCATGAACTATTCAACCTAAACTATGAGACAAATTTTGTGCAGTTAAGTAATCACAATTCTTAATTACAATCTGCCTATGATATTTCTCAAATTTCAGCATGTATTTTTTTCGGAATTATAATTATCCCGTCTTTCGGAATTAAAAATATTTGGAATTTAATAATTCCATTTTTTGCAATTTTAACCGTTTAATTCAGTCGTACTAATATCATTCATGATGATTTTGGCCAATGATCAACATAATTCGGGCCAGGAACCTGCGCTTTATAGAATAACTGATATTTTTGTAAAACTCGTTTTTGCTAAATTTATTCTTTCCCGCTTTAGAAAAACGATAAGATCTACGAGTGAGAAAAAAATTTATAAATAGGATCATTATTCTGTAGATGAAAAAACAGCACAAGTATGATAAGTAGAAAATATTTATACAACGTAACCACTTTTGTAACACCATATCTTTCCTCTTTTTCAAAAAGTTATGTTAAGGATGTTAGTGTTAAGAGTATATTTAATAAGTCGTGCAAAAGGACACGTTGCACAAAAGTTAATGCCAAGAAAGTAGCGATAAGATCTAGATTTGTAATAGCCAATCATATCTCCAATGGGTATATAATTGACACCAAAAAAAAATTTTTCTCATCAGTTTCGAATAAAATGTCTATTGCTTCATCTTGTGGATCGCTTCCTCCTGTAAAAAGTGATTATGAGCCAAAGGGCATAATTACAAAAGTTTCTGATCTAGATGTCTATTGTGCAATTCCTGACTCATTCGCTGAAGCTCAAACTAAAAATGCGGTTATCATCTGTTATGATATTTTTGGTTTTCATGAAAACGTAAAACAATTTTGTGATATATTAGCATCTCAAGGTTAGTATTAAAATTACATAAATTTGTTTTCTACAGTCGCTGTTGTTTGCAAAAAAAAAATAAAATAATGCATGATTTTTCAAACCGATTTCTAATAGGATTCCTTGTTGTATTACCCGATTATCTTCGAGGGGATTATTGGACTACTGAAAGATTCGCGAAGGAAGGGTAGGCTTCAAAATTAAAGAAAAAGCATTCATTTTATTTAAACAATTTTTAACCATTTTTTATATCCTTTACCTATTTCCTCATCAAACCTCCGACTAAAGAAATCAGTTACGTGATTGGCTAAAAACAAATGCTCCTCCTGAAAAAGTTCTTCAACTCACTACTCCAGTTGTAGAGCATATTCGTAAAGAACATAAAGTTCAAAATATTGGATATATAGGATTCTGTTGGGGTGGCATGATTGCTTCTAAACACTGCAAAGATCCTGCATTCGACGCTTGTATATTAATTCATCCAGGATTTTTGGATATTGAAGACTTTAAGGAGAGTCAATGTCCTATTGCGTTTATACCTTCTAAAGATGAACCTGATCTTGTAAGTTTCTTATGATTGTTTACTAAAGTTTAAACTGTATTTATACGTATTTTTTCATTTTTTTTTTTTTTTTTAAAAAAAAAAAAAAAAAAAAATTAAATAGGAAAGCCAATTTGTTAAAGATCCAGTTCTTACCAGCAAACCATATGCTAGCAAAATCGTTCATCGTAGATTTGATAACCTTCACCATGGTTTTGCAGGAGCTAGGGGTAATTTTAAAGAGCCGGCTAATGCTGAAGCTGTAAACGAAGTTACTTCAATTTGTGTTAAGTTCCTTAACGAAAATTTGGGTGTGAAATATTAATTTTTGAATTGTAATTTGTGCGATACATTTAATTGTTTGAAGTATATTCAACAAGATTTTTATATGATGTATAAATTGTTTTTTTGAAATGTTTATTATTATCTAAATGTTATATGTGAATAAAGTTATATTGCTTATATTGCTACAATGTTCATTTCTAGTGAACACTTCCCTAAAAATAATAATAATAATAATAATAATAATAATAATAATAATAATAATAATAATAATAATAATAATAATAATAATAATA
>CAJVPU010000878.1:0-14971 GCA_910591775.1 Dentiscutata heterogama | reverse complement strand
GAAAATATTTATTTGGTGCAGGGTGCACCGTGTGCCCCCCTATGAAAAATTTGAACCTAAGAATAGTTAGGGTTAGGTTAGGGTTGGGTTAGGTTAGGTTAGGTTAGGGTTAGTATTAGGGTTGGGCTTAGTGTAAAATTGTGAGAGGATCATTTTTCATTAGTTACGCAACAGGGTTACCCTAGTAAAATTTTGAGTTATAGCAAAATTATAGCAAAGGGTGCACCAAAAAATAATGTCCTTATTATTTTAATAATTTTAATTAAAATTTGTTCAATGAAAAATTAATTTTTTTATAACGATAATTGTTCAAAATAAATTAATTTTTTAGTTTAATTTTACAAAATTTTAAAATAAAATTTATTAAACTTTTTAAAACCCAAAAATTTATATATATTCTTTTAATTAAATTAAATTTTTAACTAATTTTTACGTATAAATTTATACAAAATTTAGGTTTTCAACTTATTTGATTATTAAATAAAAACATTTTAATCTATTTGGCTCGGAATACAGTACAAAAAACTTATTACATAAAACTCTACTAATTACTATTATTTTTAATATTATTATTACGTGATGATGTTACTGGAAGACTGTATGATCTAGCTGACATTGACGTGGAATACCATTTTGCTGGTTCCGTTGTGCTTATAGATGAAGTTAAATTTTGTTTAGAAGATGTTACAGCTCCTGGAGAGTCTGTTGCTTCATATTCAACCAATCCATCATTCATATGATTATCTCCATCCATCCAACTGAGTGATGTTGTAGATCTTGATTTGTAAGCTAATAAATTACTTGGCGTATTAGAAACAGTTATTCCATTACTGTTGTCATTAAGATGTCCACCGTTGGATCCTGATTGTCCATTAATACTGCTAACATTAACAACTGTACGTTCTTTGGATTTTCCAAGGTTGGTCATGCTATTGTTACGTGGTTGCAGACCAGTTAAGGATAAATTGATAGGAGTGGAAAAAGCGTGAGTAAAATCACATGGCCCACATTCTATGGCACTATCGCCGCTAACTCGCTTTTTCCCGGTTGGTGATCCTTTATCAATAGGTGTGATGACAGGAATATCTTGAACACCAATTACCAGATTTGAAGGTTCGATTGTAGGTGACGAATGAATATGCATCATTTCTTCATTATCAACCACTCGAACTAATGATATATCTTCACTAGAATTCGCATTTTTTCTCGAGAAAACTCGTCTGAATGGTGAATTAAACTGAAAAAATTTCCATCGAATATATTTAATACTCCTGGAAAAAAAGTTTATTACTTTCCGAGAAAATGCGACAGGTGATGAGTATTGCTGCCCACCTTCCAGTCTCCCGTAATCCGGACCACCATCTTTTGCACCCCACCAAATTAATGATAAAAAGCGTGAATATATAAACCCAGAGTCAGGTCGTCTTCTTGTTACTGATGCATTTTTGCGTAAACACATATACCATATCAGAATTAATAGTATTATTAATGAAATTCCAATAATCCATTCTATCATGAAATTATAATAACCGAATATCCCGTGATGTTGAGGATTTGGTGGAGGTTTTGGACGTGCATCGAATATCAAAGGTATCATGCTTGAAGCTTCTAAAACCATTTTACCCAATGTCCAACTAACTTGCATATTATCTATAACATCAATGCTTTGAAAAAGAGGTGTCTCTCCTATAGTACTTTCAGATTTTGGAATACCAATTCCATTATGTAGTACATTTGCTAACCACGCGGATTTGAAACATTGCATTTCTAAGCGAGGTAAATCAGACAAAGATCCACTTTTATGGTAATTACTCAAGATTTTATCCCAATTGCTCGAACAATAATCAGTGGCTTTTGCTTCAAAGTTTTTATAATCCCATTTACCACCTATATCAAAAATATCATGAGAGGTGTACCAATATTCCGATATTCCAATGAAGTGATTAACGGTGAAATCAATATTTGGAGTATGAACACCATTAAACAAACAAGGTTCGTCGGTACATACAACGGATTTGTTTAGTAACGAATAAGTATAATTTAAACAATGATCAAAATTTCCAGTTCCCTGAAGAGTATATAGTGGAGGTGGTAAAGTCGTATCGGTAAGGAGAAGATCAATTGGCAAACAAGGATCTTTTATCAAAACGTTAGGTTGTTCACGTGAACTATCTGGATTTGCAATTTTCTCGTGGGTGGAAGTATAATCTTTAATACGATCTTCAATATAACGACGGCGTGCTTCATTTGTTCCATAACCCAAAAATGTGGTCACAAATACCTTATATTCCATTTGTTGACCATCCAAAGTCCAAAGAAGGACTGTAGTCAAATCATTTGCGTGTTTTTTTGATTCTTCCAAATTAGGCTCAAAAGCAATTTGTGTGCTAGCTCCACCCATATCCAGGAAACCAAAAGTAGTCATATGTTTAGTTGAACTAGAATTATTATGATAGGATTGTTGTGTTTGTCGTGAATTGATAACTTTATGGTCACCTTTGTCTATTTCAAATCCTCCCATCAAATAATTTACAGCAATCCAACCATATATACCCTCCTTTTCTCCTGAGATGACCTGAACATGGTCTGAACACTTTTCCATCATTTTGAATCGATTTTGAAACATTATATAATCGCACGCACTTTGAAGTATAGCTGTTTGCTGATGAAGAGGCAATAAACGCATTCCAGCAGTAGCGAGTAAATATATTGGTGTATTAGAAATTTCATCTGATGGGACAATTCTTAATGCAAAATCTATTAACTCTTTCAAATGTTTTTCGCCTACTTCAGTTGGATTCAAAGCGAACGAAGATATTCCTATGGAATTGATTCGAGTATTAGCCTAGCGTTTGAATACAACTTTCCTTGGAAGTATCGTGTTTTCAGCTAGGTGAAGTAACCTTCAGCACTTTTAGCCTTTTATAAAAAAATTGAAAAAGGTAGAGATCTGAGCTCTACTTTACCTGGTTCGACTTTTTTTTGCCATTTTACTCCAAATTCATCTCCGTGTTCAATAGTAGGTAAGATATGGAGATCCTTTGGATCCTTACCCTTTCTTACGAAGTCATGCTCTTTCCAAGAATATATTTGAATTCTTGAGCCAGAGCTTCCAGCATCTATAACTACACCATAATTTCTATTTAACGACCAAGTGCTTGTTGCGGATGGCATAACTTTACAAACATTGATGTGTGACAAAAAAGGCATGGCTTGTTATTTATTTTTAGGTTACACGATTATTTTCATTGTGAAATACCGGGCGATTAGATAAGAACAGGTTTCGACACGTATATACAGGACGCAAAATTTATAAATTATACATAATAAATTATCAAATTCTAGGAGCCTTCGCTTTAAATTATATATAATAAATATTAATATTTATAAGTTCTCTCCAATCTCTCTTTTAAGTGCTCACCAGCAGTCATGCTCTTGCCACCTTTCTCATCTGCAATTATGAATCGACTAGGAATTGGGTCTAATCCTACGTCGTCTTCAGCATGACAAAAATAAGCAATACTATATCTATCTTGATTTAAAGTTTCTTTGCGAAAGACAACTCGATGCTTAGTGGATTTGAATAAACCTTGAGTCCAAAATTCCAACAGATCGCCTATATTAATTAGTACACAATCTGGAATAACAGGGACAGATACCCAATTCATATCTGCAGATAGAACTTCAAGGCCCGCAATATCTTTTTGAAAAAGAATAGTTAAAGAACCATAGTCTGAATGGCTACATGACAAAAAAAAAAAAAAGGTTATCTATAGAATTTAGAATGAATATTAATTCAAAAGGTTACCTTCCGGCACGGATATCTTCAGAATTAACTTTATTCATGGCAGGATAATGAAGTATTCTTAAAATATCCCCTGACTTTTCTTCATATCTATGTCTTTTCTCAAACCAATACTTTCCTCCTTCAGTTTCACTAATTTCAAGTGCAATGGCAAATGCTTGTAGTACTTTCACACATAATCTATGACAAGACTATTAAAGTAGAAATAATAAAGTACATTATTATGAGAAGACGCAAATAGAATTTAACAATATTCATTTACCTTAATAAAAGATTCCAATACAATCAAATTTTTTTCAAATAATAAAGGAAGTTCTTGAGTTGGTTTTCCATCAAGAATCTTTCCAAAATTAAATGTTCTTTTCATAAAATAATATGCATAGAGAATCAATGTGAGAAAGCAATGAAATACAAAAATTTTTATAACTTAAAAAATATAGACAATACTCTTTGAAATCCCCCCCACTTGTTTGATTATCTGGATCAAGTGTCTCTTGATGCATAGCAGCGTATCCTTTGTTTTTTTCTTTTGTTATTCTATATTTGGATTTCTCTTCAAGTGAAAGATTAAAATATTCTTGGGTCTTTTAAATAAATGATAAAAATTACATATCAATCAAAATTTTAAAGTTTGAATGATATAACGATAATACATTTTTAAACATATCATCAATGATTTCACGTTCAATTCCATGATTTTTCAAGAAAAAAAATCCAATAGATTCACTTGCTGATTTAATTTGTTTTGAACAATTTGATGAATCTTCTTCAAATAATGAAAAATCTATTATCGGAATTGTCATTGTCAAAGAAAAAAATCTGTCGCTATGTTTTTAAATTTGAAATCAGTTTTTAATAGGTGTTAGCGTTAGTGACACAAAATGACGCATCAACATCAATAAACCAGTTTGGGAATGCACTAAGGCCAAGGTAGCTTTTAACGTTAAATTGAAATGAACACTGACGGTTTTAGCACATTTCAATTTCGCAATTCTTTACGTTTTAACGAGTTAAAATTTGAATTATTTATTTAAACACCAAGATTAACTTTTTTTTTCTGTAGGTCTGGTTTAGTTGTAACGCGAATTAGACATGGAATGGTGATTTGACTTTAATGCTAATACAGTAATACCAAGACCTGTTTTCTCCTCTTGAATTATTATTTTTTTTTCGAGAACTAACTCTCTTTCTTTGTAGGTTTGTAGGTCTTGGCTTCGTGAAAATGCGAATTTGCATCGGAATGTTAAAGGGTTAATTGTGACGTTGCTGTTCAAGAAAATATCAATTTGTGTGTGTTGCTTTAAGATTAAGGTATCCAGATCAAGGCATGGAATACTATCACCACTAAGAACATATTGGCGTACAATTTGTATTGGAAATAAATTCTGGTTTAAAGCTGATATTCTTTATCATACTAGAACAACATACATTATGAGATATGGATAATGAGTGTTATTAGGTTTCAAATGCGTAAGAAAAAAATATTTTATTTACTGCGGAGGTGTTTAACATTTTTGCATAACATTTTGAATCTATTAACATAAAGGCTAACCTCTATTTTTTTGATTCGAAGTATTAATGAAATTACAAACTCATGGTAAATAAGATTAACGAAACATACCCTAACATAGGATTTCACCCTAACCCTAATAAAACCCAGTATTTAAATTTTGATTTGACGCACAACATATATTCTGTATGTTTAAAAATGTCCTGACATGTAAGCGTCTTTATACAGTATCAGTATAATGGGTTTGGGTTTGGGTCAAAATCCCGAAAATAAGAATCCCGACAGGGTCGAAATTCCTAAAAAATTGGCTAATCCCGGCTAACTTTGTCGGGATTTTGACTCTATTGGAATTCTGTTTATCAAGATTTGACCCAAACCCAGTATAATTTTTAAAACCTTGTGCTGAGGCGACAAAAGCATCTTGACATAGAACAGTAGGAGATTCTAACGGCAATGTATAGCCACCTTATAATTAATATAAATATGATATTAGCAACAAAAAACAAAGTTCACGCGATAATTTGTAAAGTATACCTGGCTGTTACCATACCTTCCAACAGTGTTTATTTCTTTTTGCCCTATTTTTTTCATACTTCATCTCAACATGAAAAAGAAAAGTCCGTTGATATTTCAAGAAATAGAAAACATATTTGTTTCGTTGTGTACCGACCTTTATTAAGTTCAATTAAGTTCAGCCGATAGTTATGAGGGATCATTTTCGTGAGTTCTGTAAAGTTTTCAATAAGTAATGTTAAAATGTGTAAATTTATACGCGATTATTAGATCAGGGGTGACGAGGAAAATCATAGATCATCAATTAACATGACCGTGACGCATTGTCATCTTGTGAAGTTGTCCCATCGATTTTGCAGGGCATCAACGTAAACTTCTTTGGCCCGGCAGCAAGCTTATCATGTCATAAAGTATCCAACATACTATATCCTGGCTACTATAATACTGTATTAACCAACACTTGTAATTAGGACAATGTCCCCTTGCTTTTAACGTAATGTTGGTAGATCGTCCCTTGGTCAGTCTCGCTAACAATTGCCCCAGACAGTTTGGATACGCCCCAGTCCCATGTACAACACTGCGAAGGAGGATCTGCATAATCAGGCGTTAGAGCATAATCCAGTAATCTACGCATGAAATGGTTTAACCAAAATAAGGAAGTAATTAAAGTTCACAGTTAAATATAAAACTTGAATAGCGATAGCGATTGAACCAAACCGAGTAGGTACCATGTCACCCGCGGGCAGTGTTGTAACTTATCGTGGTAAGTTACCGCGGTCAGTGGTAACTTAAGAACCCTCCAAATGGGTTTGGAACCAATAAAATCGTAAGATCTTTGTGTAATGACAACAACGCAAAGTGTCAGCATCTAAAAAAAAATGTGCAGACCGAAATTTTACTTATAGGACGCGTTCTCTTTATATCAAAAATGACAAAAATGAGAATTTCTAATGTTATTGCGGATCGGAGCAGAGGTCCGATTCTGCTAGAGGGGCACCTGGCCATTTGGCATCGGGAAAATTAGATACAATATAACCTCTTTTGTGGCACTGTTACGTGATACAAGCACATAAGCCCGGTTTATATATTTGATTGGTTACTTTTTTTTATCCCCTTTATCCAGTTACATGACCTACCCACGAGTAACCTGGATACGGGTTCAATCCTTGACACGCTAAATGTCGAAAGTCAAAATATTTCTATATAGCTTAAACAAATTCGACTAATAATATTAACTACAGTATGTCAAATTAAGATTTGCGTTAGATCAAAATTTAAATATTCATTAAAGTTAGGTAAAGTCTATTAAAGTAGGTATTAATCTGACAAGATATTAATTGAAACACAAGTTTGCATCAAATTAATATCTTTGTCAGATTAATATCTACTTTAACTATCATAAACTTTCACTCTAACTTAGTGCAGTAGTGTTCCGAGTTGATTCGCTGCAACTAATAGTCACATATTTTCAATAAATTTGATTGGCATAATAAATAATCACGTGTTTTCTGTATCATTCCAAACCATTCTGATTGGCTAAAAAATTCTACACCTTAAAATTTATTATGTACGTAGATAATTAACCAACGATTAGTTGGTTAAAAAATTTCCAATCGATTAGTCAACTAGTTGTCAACTAGTTGGTTTTTCAACTAACGATTTGGATCACTAACTTTAGTGAAACAATACTGGAGGGTTTCAAAATTAACAAATAAGTGACGCATTTCGAAAATAAATAGGATTTTTTCAATAGCATTTTTACTATGTTGAATTATAAATCAGAAAAATAAAATAAGATTTTCTGATATTAACTTTGAAACCCCTACTGTATGTATTTAAATTTTGATCTAACGCAAATTTTAATTTTAATTTAACGTATATACTGTAGTATTAAAAAAAATTCGGGATGTATAACTGAAATTTGAAGCTAACATTAATCAATTAAAAAATTTTCGCACTTAATTTTTCAATTCGAATGGCCTTGACTTAAAATACCTTATCAGCTATCGCTATCTACCAGTATATTTAGCTTTTTAATAGCGTTATTTCGCGACAATACGGGTACGTATCAGACTTTATACAACTATGAATCTGAATTTTCAAATAAGGGACCAATTTTTAAACCAATTTGGTTTTGAAATTCCGAATTTTTGTTGAAAGTTTGAAAAATTACATTTGGATTATTGATTAGAGTACTGTACTACTGTAGAGATAACTGCCTTTACCGTTATGTAATTACAGAAATTATAAGTGTAATTGAAAATAAATTCGTAAATATTTACTGTTGCACTATTTGTTGGCCTTCCACTGGGTTGGTAAATAAAATTTTATGCCACCCTGTTTAATTCAATCAATAGTATATAGATTGATTTCTTGACTAATTTCTCCTAATGCATAATTCTAATGTGCGTCGTCAGTTAATTAGACGCAGGCAATATAGCTATGCTCCGGACTGGATTTATGTCGTTTTTCGATCTTAGTTGATTACTGATTATCATTATCGTTATATATATATGGTCATAAAGTTATTAAAAATAATATACTATATATATTTTTTGCGATGAATTTTTTTTTTTTTTTTAGAAATTTGCCGTTACTTTGTTACTTGGTTATTTATAAGATTTAAGTTTAAAGCCTTTGTCGTTTGCTTAACTCAGTAAATTTTCTTTTTTTTAAAAAAATTCTCGATATTTTATTAAGTAAAATTCAATCAATCTAAAATTAATGACAAGTAATTTCTACGTAAATATCTTATACGTATGCCATTGTCAATTGACAAAATGAATTAAATTTCTAAATTTGAATATTTCATTGAGAATATCGATATCTTGCATTCAATTAGATTTTAAATAACTGTTCCTATTTAGATAATAATAGCAACCTTATCGTATGTACGTACATGAGAGATAAAATTACGTTCTCTGTTCAGCAATTTTAAATTATATCTCTATTCAGCAATTTTGAATTGTAAGAAGAACGTATTTGAATAAAGCTATTATGGGCAAAATTCATATTTTTATCTATTACTACATTATTCTAAAGGGCTTATCTATATCGATAACAATGTTTATCCAAGTTCGTTAAAACATGCAAAGAGCTATTCATAGTCAACAGTATATTTTGCTTATTTATAGTTATTGTAGAGTTGATGGCTTCGAACTGGCTGTTTTAATGGCAGAGCCTGATGAGTCACGATAAGTCACATAAATATAAATATTGATAACCGTATTCCAGCATTTACACAGATATATAAACTGGTTGTGCCAGATTTTTTTTCGTCAAACAAAATCTTATTCCTCTCACTGAAAAATTAAATACTATAAAAAAAAAATTATTATTAAATTATAAATTAATAAAAAATAAAAATCAAATAAATGTCGGATAAAATGTTTGTTCGTGATGGTAATGGTATAAATTAATTTTTTAAAAGACATATTCAAATTTGTTCAGTTTGTTAAATTTTCTTCGTTCCCTTTAGCTCTCAATGAACTCGACGATAAACGTATTAAACAAATTAAGCCTCTCATACCTCCTCAAATTCTAATGGAGGACTTACCTTTAACTTTGAAGGCAGCACAAACCGTCATACTTGGCCGCTCGAGTGCAGAGGCAATAATAAAGGGTCTGGACGACAGATTACTAGTTATCGTTGGCCCTTGCTCGGTCCACGATGTTCGAGCCGCGATTGAATATGGTACTTTAATAATTTTATCTTACTTCAGTTTCGTCTATCAGTTCTTCTATCAAGTCGACTCATTTATATCTTCTATCACAGCTGAGAAATTAAAAACTTATGCTACCGAAGCATCTAATGAACTTATGATTATTATGCGTGTGTATTTTGAAAAGCCAAGAACGACAGTGGGTTGGAAAGGATTGATCAATGATCCTTTCCTAAATAATAGGTTCGTAATTTTATTAATGTTAAATATTTATCTGAGAAAATATTTAACATATATTTCAATTCCATTTTATAACAAATCAACAGCTTCCAAATCAACAAAGGATTGCGTATTTCACGTAATCTCTTGATGGAAATAGTATGCATTTTTTCATATTAATTTTTACATGTAATTGAAGCTCGATTATTTTGACTAACAAGCTTTTCTATATATAGAACGAATTAGGTCTTCCATGCGGCAGTGAATTTCTTGATACGATTACTCCACAATACATTGCTGATTTAGTTTCTTGGGGTATACCACTTTTTTTCCGTACTTTTGTTTTTAATTTATTTTTTAATTTATTAAACGTAAAATGTGTCGTCATTTTCATCGTTAGGTGCTATCGGTGCCAGGACAACTGAATCGCAGGTTCACCGTGAATTGGCTTCAGGTTTATCGGTTCCTGTTGGTTTTAAGAATGGTAAATATTATAAATATGTTTTTCAAATTTCCACTTAATATCAATCTTATTAATATTCTGTTTTATTCAATGTCTGCAGGAACCGATGGAAACATAGGTATTGCTATTGATGCCATAAAGTCAGCAAGTTCCAAACATCACTTCCTTTCTGTCACAAAACAAGGCTTGAGTGCCATCGTAGCTACAGAAGTAAATATACATACTTCATGTTACTTTCTTCTGAATTTCTTTATTATGTTCTCTAAAACAATTTCAATAAATTATTAGGGTAATGATAGTTGCCATATCATCCTAAGAGGCGGCGCAAAAGGTCCAAATTATTCGGCCGAACATGTTCTAGATGCTGCAAAAAAATTAGAGGCTGCAAGATTACCTCCTCGTATTATGATTGATTGTAGTCATGGAAATAGCCAAAAAGTTTTCAGTCGACAAGTTGATGTTATCAACGATATTGTATGTATATTTAACAATCTTCAATCTTTATTAATCGTTACATTTATTTAATTATAAAAATTTATCCTTATTTTTAAGGCTGAACAACTCAAAGGACAATCTGGAAACAACATCGTCGGTATTATGCTCGAAAGTCACTTAAAAGAAGGTATGTATTTCCTAAAAAAAAAAAAAAAAACATTGGGATTTCTCTTCATTATCTCATAAAAATTTTCTTTTTGAAATATTCAGGTCGCCAAGATCTTCCCATGGAAGGGCCATCAGGGCTTGTTTATGGCCAATCAATCACAGACGCGTGTATTGGTTGGGAAACCACAACCAAAGTATTAGACGTATTACGAGAAGCTGTAATTGCTCGACGTGCTCGTTCTATGCAAAATGGCAAAAGGTCCCCTACATCTTTCAATGAATAATGATTCGGATATTAACTCTCATTATCAAAACCAAAATCCTCGATAATTAGCTTTATTTATGATGTCGAGTGTTAGTTAATCTTTCTAATTAGATTTTTTGGTTAATAAGTTATTTATCCATAAAATATTTTTTTCACAAAATTATTTGTACAGAATAGATGAATATCTTTTTTTCTTATATAAATTATATACTAAAAAAAAAAAAAAAAAAAAAAATTATTTTCATTGTATTGTTAATATCATGTTTTATTCATTAATGTATTTCTTCAATTTCAATAAAGCTTTCGCAGCTGCTTCTAGTGTTTCATCTGTTTTACAAAACGCAAATCGTGCATAATCCTCTCCAAGATGTCTATTCTCTTCGCTATAAAATTCACTGGGTGGAATTGCTACTACACCAATTTCTTTTGCCATCCAATAACATACTTTAAAATCTCTTGGCCGACCGTTTAGAACTTCAGGGTATTCATAATTTTCCTGTGATTTTTAAAGATAATGTTAATACTTATCAATAGTGCTATTTATAACCAAGTTATCAAAAATAAAATTACCGGTATATTAATCCGTTTCGTATTAGCCAAAATAAAATAAGAACCTTGAGGAATTGTGTATGGAAGTCCTGCATCTGATAATGCTTTACATAATTTTTCGCGCCTTTGTTCATATAACACGATGTTCTCTTCATAGTAATCATGTGTATCAGCTTCTTCAATTGATATCGCTATGGCTTCCTATTCGATAAATACATTTAAAAGATTAATTAATGACATCAATAATCGTCGTAAAGCTCCCATTATAAATGATTATATGAATAAATAAATACTTGAAGTGGTGAATTGACACAGAAAACTATTCTAGTCTGCGCTGCAAGTACAGTTTTTATTAAATTTTTAGGACCTATCGACCACCCGACACGCCATCCGGTTGTACCAAAAGTTTTACCACCACTTCCAACAGTAATGGTGCGTTCCCATAATCCCGGCAAATTCGCTATGCGTTCATGAACATCAGGTTTATAATAAAGGCGGTCATACTTTTAAAGAATTTTGAAGGTAAGTAATTAGAGTCAAACAAAATATTTGTTGTTTAGGAATAATTTGACAAAATTTAATAACTTACTACTTCATCACTAACAAGTAACAAGTTATGTTCTTTTACCACTTGTGCAATTTCTAACATTTCTTCTTTAGAGAATACTTTACCAACAGGGTTATGAGGAGTATTAAATACAAGTATTTTAGATCTCGGTGTAATTTTTGATCTTAATTCATTAATATCCAATTTCCAATCTCGAGAAGACATGATTTTATTTGTATCGCCATGTGGTCGTAATGGTACGTACACGGGCACACCACCATTCATTGTGATGTTAGCCTTAATTTCCAATATTTATTGAATATTATTTTCATTAAAGTAAATGAATATTGTGAATTTTACACTTACAATGTATTGGTCAAAAAAAGGTTCAATCAATATAACTTCATCTCCATCATCCAAAAAACCGGCAAAAATAGCATATAATCCTGAATTATAGGATATATAAATAAAATTTAAGCAATTAATTATTTATTATAAAATGATATTATATAATGTATCAATAAATATGAACCTTCATTGGCACCAGCAGAAGTAATAACTTCAGTCTCTGGATCCAACGTTCGATTAAATAAAGGACTATATGACTTTGCCAAAGCTTCTCGCGTGCGCAATCTACCTTTAGGATGGCTAATAAAAAATATATATAATGATTATTTAAAGAACAATTTGATATAACACGACAAAATTCAAAAAAAAAACAAACCAAAACTACCTATATTGATTGCAATCATCAGTGTTAATAGCAGTTATTGCAGCTTTTCTAACGAAATCTGGAGGCGGAAAACTTGTATAGATACACATATATTAAAAATGAGTTTTAAATCATGAAAAATATATCAAATCAGAAAATTTAAAACTTACTTCATAAAACCTTGCCCTAAATTCACAGCTTTGAGTTGGGCAGCCAATGGTGTAAAAATGGACCATACTTTATATGATTGTAAAAATAAAATTTATAGTTTGAATTAAAATATTGGAAGAATTTCACACTGTTGTTCGAGCAAATATAATTGCCGAAATAGAGGGAAGCAATTAAATTTTGACCGAATTCTTTTAAAGATACATATTCTATAATTCTGCTTCTTACCGTCTTGTTTAAAGTGTGCAACTCTTTCTGCCACTTTAATAGGGCCACTGTTGTTTTTTGAGTGCGACATATTACGAAGTTGTAATAATCGTGACGATGAGATTATTGAACTTATTTTAATAGAATTCGAAAACTTTACGATATTCAAATGAAAATGAATCATTTATTTTACGTAATTGTGCTCTAACATTAGATTATCGTTAATAAAGTCAATGACACATGACTTATGTATGCATTATTTAAAATCAATACTTATCGTTATCGCATGAAGATGTCTTATGACAAGATCATTCCTCGGGCGCAGGGCCGATGATTTACTGCGATCACAGAAAACAGCAGAATTTTCCTTAAAAACAGCTAACCACAGAAATTAACTCTGGTTATCACAGTGGCACAGAATTTCAAAAATAGAAAGTTTTTCACAGAAATTTGTGATAGCCCAAATATACAGTACGTTTTATTGTTTGTGGCTTATGCGTGAGATAAAAAAGTTTAGAATACACTTAAATCTAAGGGTTCACGACCGTAAAATAAGTATTCCTTAAATTACCTGTTATTTCAAACTTTAATCTTCTCTAAAATGGGTATTCCTTAAATTACTCGTTATTCAAATATATCAATCGGTACTAATTTTTGCAATAATTTCTTGATTTTTTGAAAGTTATTTCCTAATTGTAAGCAGGGCAATTTTGATATTAAAATTTTTACGTGCTTTTAATAATTATAATTCGATTCGTGATTGTGCAATCTTTTACATTTTTATTAGCAATCAGCTTAATAAAGAGAAAAATATTCTTACATTGCATTTTTTTTTAAACCAAATTGATATCGATTTTGTTTTTTTTTTTTTAATTATACTTTTTTTTTTTTCTTGACTATAATGACAACGCGAAAAAAAAAAATTTCTATTACTACTCGTCTAAATGAATATCCAGGTGTTTTTAGGGAAGATAGAGGAATTCTGTTTTGTAATTATTGTGACTTGTCTGTTGAGTGAAAATTAAATCTACTATTGACGGACATTGTAATTCGAAAGGACATATAAAAAATAAACAAATCTATGAAAATAAAGAACAATTAAAAAAGCAAGTTACACTTGCTACTATGGCAATTGCATCTGAATCAAAAAAAGAAGTTATAGAGGATTTAATTGAAGCCTTTTCTTTAGCAAATATTCCTCTTAAAAAAATAAACAGTTTACTTCTCTTTTTTAAAAAACACCTTAAAGAAGGTGGTGCAATTCCCCAAGCCTCTACACTATGTCAACTTTACTTACCTCATGTATTTAATAATCATTTTTCTTTACTCCAAGATTTTTTTAATCAAAAATCTGTAGCAATAATAATGGATGAAACTATGGATGAATGCTCACGTAGCATTGTAAATACACTTTTTATTTTTTGTCAAAATACCAAATTAATTTCTGTTGATTTTTTAGATCATGTTAATAATTCAATAGTTGGAGAAGTTTTATTAACTCTTTTGGTTAAATATAATATTGCTTATACTTTGCCAAGATTGTTTGTTTCTGATTCAGCGGCATACATGAAAAAATGTTATCGTGAAGTATTAAAACTATTTATGCCGCAGTTAGTTCATGCACCTTGTTGTGCACATATTATTAATCTTATTGGGTAAGTAAATTTTAATTTAAATAAATTTAAATTTATTTATTTTTTTTATAATAATATTAGTAATAATTATTATTTATTATTAGTGATACTTGG
>CAJVPU010000877.1:0-14993 GCA_910591775.1 Dentiscutata heterogama | reverse complement strand
AGCTATTGTAAGATATTTGCTTAGAATTTTGTTACATTTGGATAGTGGAATTACAATGTTGTGGAGCCGGTATTCAGTAGTTGGGATGATAACAGTATTGATAATGTAGGTGATTTGTTTGTCAGTTATATTTTTAGTACTAGCAATATTGGCTAGTTGAATAGCTTCATCTTGAATAAGTTTAATTTGTGCAGATTGCCTGTTGTTAAGAGTAAACCAGCAACCAAGAAATTTAAAAGGCTGATGAGGAGGAGTAGATTGCAAATTGGAGTTAAGAAATAAAATGTTGGAGGAAGGTTGTGTAGTTATAAATAGAGATTTGGTAGGATTAACTTGAATGTCAGCCATGGAGTAAAAGGAAGAGGCAGTTTGGATGATTTCTTCAAGTTGTGTTTTGGAATTAGCAACCCATAGGGTATCATCCATATATGCAAGGACAGATATGGAAGTGTTAAGGTGATTTGTGGAGTAATGAGTAAGGCTGGATGAGTAAGAAGTAGAGAGAGTATATCCTGAGAAGTATGAAGAAATTTTGGAAATTAGAGGGTCATAATAGATTCTCCAGAAGAGTGGAGTGATAGTTTCTCCTTGGTCAATTCCATTTTTAACAGAGTAAAAGTTTGTGAGACCAAGGTTAGTAATAACACGATTTGTACGGTCGAATAGAAGGTTTGTTAAAATATTGATGAGTTGTTGGGGCATTTGAATTCGGTGTAGTGATTTTTGGAATAACTCAAAGTTAACTGAGTCATAGGCTTTACTCATGTCCTGGGAGAGAAGCCATAATTGGTTTGAATTGCAGTTTGCATCTTCGATAATATTATTGAGGATATGGATAGGTATTGAGGTAGAATTGCCGGGGAGTGCCACGTAGTTGAATGGTGATAGAATATTGTGTTGGGAGAAAGTAAGGTTGAGTCGGTTGGTAAGGAGTTTAGTGTATAGCTTTTTGATATGTTCAACTAAACTAATAGGTCGAGTGTTGGATAAATTTCTATCGAAAATAGGTTTTTTAGAGATAGGAAATATACGACCTTCTTTCCATTGTTTGGGTATAGTTTGAGAGGAGAGTATTTATATATTTTATATAATAATAATATTTATAATAACAATATAAATAATTGTAATACCTTTTTTGAAAATCTGGAGTTTCCCAAAGAAGAACTTTTTTCTTTACTAAGCAATCAAAATAGTAGTTAAAATATTAAAATTGATCTAGTAGATTGTGAGATATAAGTACTTTAGTCTTTGCAATATATGTTTTCTTCTTTATTTATAAAGAAGAAAACATATATTCACAGAGTCTAAAGTACTTATATTTTGCAATTCACCAGGCTATTTTTAACGTATTAAATAACATTTTGATTACAAAACATCTTCTACAACTTTACTTAAAGCTTAAAAAGAGATAAACTAAGCAAACTTTTAAAAATCACAATATTTTTTATAATTCTATTAATAAAATTATAGAAAATATTAAAATACACAAAATTGTACTAATTAAACCCACTTCATGTTATAAGTAAACTTGTTCTATGTATAAAAATATATCATATCAGTATATGTTTTCCAAATATTATAAAATAATGCTTGGTCATACTGATATAATCTTTATGAAATTTGATTGATTATATTAATCAGCTAACTGTAATTATTGCGACATTAGATCTTTGCATAATTACAGCTGTTTTTGATTTAGTTGGATCAATGATCTGCATAATTTTTTTATTACTATGAGTCTTGTAATTACAATAAAGGATTCACTTTAGCTTTGTCATATTTTACAATCTTATTTTAGAATTTATATATTTCCCTTTTAATGATAAAGAATTTTCACAAAATATGACAAATATAAAGTAGTTATTCATGGACTCACGGGCAAAAAAAAAATTATACAGACTATCGATCTAACTAAATTGAAAACAGCTGTAATATCATCATAATTCAATAATGATTTGTGAATTAATAATCAATCTGTGAAAATTGAATCATGAATACTATTTACATCCTCGGTTGTCATCTATGATTTTTTTAAACTAACTTTCATTTATTATACGTACTTTGTAAATATTAAATTGACTGAGATATGGATAACATATGTTAGTGAGTTACAAAATGTGTATCATCAGAATAGTAAGGTTTGCTACAAAACTTTTTTACAGTAATTCACAATATAAACTATAATAATTTCAATGCAAACTAATTCAACCACATATTGTGATTATTAGAATAGTTAGCAAAGTTTTGTATTAAATTTTTTTTATAGTGATTTATGATATAAATAAATCACAATAATTTCAATGCAAACTTAACCTTAACTGTGTATTATGTTTGAATAGGTTTGTAACAGTATTTTTTATAGTAATTCATGAAAGCAATTACAATAATTCTGATACAAACTAACTCATCTTTTTATAAACACCAGAATAGTGAGTCCTGTAACAACAAAATGTTTATAGTAACTCATGATAGAAATTGTGAAGATTCTAATGCAAGCCAGCTCAAACACATAAAAATACAGACAATTTCAATGCAACTTTACCCAATATTGTAGTTACCAAATAGCGAGTTTTTACAACAGAATTTTTTGCAGTAACTACAATAATTCTAATATGATAATTTAATGCAAACTAATCACTTACTGTATTCACCAATATAGTGAGGTTTGCAACAGAATTTTTTATAAAGAAATTAAGACAATTCTAATACAAGCAAACACAAACTTAACCACATTGTGGTTGTCAGAATAGCAAGTAAATGTTACAGAATTTTTTTATATAACTCAGTAGAAACTATAAAAATTCTAATACAAACTACATGACTTTAATCACATAGCAGTATCTCATTAAACTTTTTACACCTTAGCATATCACTTACTCATCTTGATTTATTTTTGTATATAAAGCCACACAAGTTGATTTTTTGTTTTGCATTATTCACCAACCTAATTTTTCAATTTTCAAAAGATTTTTTTTTTTAAGTCCCAGTTGTGCCAATTATTCTATTTTTGACATTTAATTTTTTTTTATAAATTAATCTGATATCTCGATTTTTCTGGGATTATCCGATAGAACTGATAAAAAAAATTTGACTACTGACCCACTTTTCTGGTTTCATGTTATGCAAAGAGAAAAATTAGTTTTGTATGATATTAAATATGAATATGAATCTATTAATTTACTTAGTTAAAAAAAAATTCAACTGACTGACTAGGATTTTGAAATCCATGTAGCAAAAAATCAACTTTGCATAGCCTAAGTTACTTATATTTACTTATTTGTAATCCAATAGTAATTAATATATCATAATTTTATTTTATTGATTTAATTAGTAATCAGATATTTATTAATTAAGATATTAAATAGCTATTTATTACTGGAAAAATCTTAAAATTTGCTGATGTAATTCAACAAAGGCACTGGTGATGCTAGGGATAGGTTCGACTATAAACGGCTATGATTATTCATAGCAATTTGCTAAATACTAAGATGATTTTTTGTTCTTGAGCTTTTAATTAAAGTTGTTCAAAATTAAATTCTGCTCATTCCACTTATAAGTTAAAAGAATGATATCTTCTCTGAAACTCAGAATTTAAATATTTGTTAACATCATAGCTGACTATTAGCTACCAGCTAGTAGTCAGCTATGATGTTAACAAATCTTTAAATTCTGAGTTCCAAAGAAGGTATTATTCTTTTAACTTATAAGTGGAATGAGCAAAATTTAATTTTGAACAACTTTAATTAAAAGCTCAAGAACAAAAAATTATCTCAGTATTTAGCAAATTGGCTATAAATAATCATAGCTATTCATAGTTGAACCCATCCCTAGGTGGCACCCTGTTCTACTCTTGTACCTTATAATTTTAAAGTTTGTAAGAAAAATGCTTAATTTTGGAATTTTAAATCAAAAATTCAAAATTAAGCATCTTTTCTCTTAAAATTTAAAATTATAAGGTATATATATGCCAAAATAATGTGTTTTTATACGTAGAACAAGTTTACTTAGAACATAAAGGTAGGTTTAATTAGTAAAAGTTTGTAGATTTTAATATTTTTCATAGTTTTATTAATAAAATTATAAAAATATTGTGATTTTTAAAAGCTTGCTTAGTTGATCTCTTTTAAAGCTCTAAGTAAAGTTATAGAGGAGCATCTTGTGATTAAAATGGCGGTTAAAATATTAAAATTAGCCCAGTAGATCGCTAGATATAAGTACTTTAGTCTTTGTAACTATATATTTGCTTTTTATAAATAAAGAAAACATACAGTCACGAAGACTAAAGTACTTATATCTCGCAATTCAACAGGCCGATTTTAACATTTTAACCGCCATTTTAATCGCAGGACGCTCCTTTACAACTTAGAGCTCGAAAAGATGATTAGTTAGTAAAGAAAAAAGATTTCTTTGAGAAACTCCAGTATATAGATTATTTATATTGTTATTCTAAGCGTTATCATTACACACTATAAATTATTAATCTAAACGTTATCATTACACAATATAAATAGTGTAATCTAAACGTTATCATTACACGCAAATTTTTTTAGTATATAGTAATAGATATAAATTTATATATCAATATCTTGCCAAATCCTATCTGGTTCAACTGCTCAAAACTTTAGCTATTTACAGTTTAAATGACACAGATATACAGTTTACCAAATCTGTATCAACTTAGACTATACTCATATAAATCCAGATCTTGACCTATTTTACAAAGTCTTGTGCTATCTGAAACTAATCTGTACTGATCTAAACTACTTTAAAATTTTGAATAAAGTTAGTATTATGTTTTTGTAATTTATATTTAATTTTAGAAATATGTATTGTTTTTCTTGTTTAAAAAAAGGTTTAATTTGATTTCATATTTAAAGAATTTTTTAGAGGTTCTTCTTTTTTTCTTTGTTTTTTCTTTTTTCTTTTATTTTTGGTTATATTTTTTGTAATATTTTTAAACTACTATTTTTCTTGAGCCTTTTTTAAAAAAAAGAAAATTCAAGAAAGAAGAAAATTTAACAAGCTAGTATAGAATTTAGTAATTTAATTAGTATAGGTTTAGCAAGTTAAAACTCTAAAGATAATATCTATATATTGTAACAGACTATATTCAGGCACTATTTTGGCAGCCAAGTGAGTTTTTATTTAAAAGTAGAAAGGTAAAAGATATTTAGTTGTTGCAGGCTTTATGTTTAAATACTTTATATAGTTAATATATATATTTTTTTTGAAAAAATTACTTAAGTTTAAAAAAATATAAAAATAAAAAATTTTAATAGTGTAAAAATTATACTATTCTTATATAAAAGCTTTAAAAAAAACTCATTATTGAGCATTTAATTATATTTTGTATACAATTATCTATCTATAAAAAATCTATTATTTTAATAGATTTTCTACATATAATTAACTATATGCAAAATATAATTGAAAGTCTAATTACAGGTTTTCATTTAATAGGACTTATATATATAACAAAAATTTACAAAGTATATTTAAAAAATAAGTATATCTTAGTCTTCAATTTTATAGTCTACAATTTTAAGTAGTAAGTTTGTTAAAACAAACAAAGATAATATTTTGACTTAGATACATATGTTTGAAAGCTCAATATAGTAATATAATATATAGCAAAACACCTCGAAAAAAACTGGTATCTTATAACTTATATTATATTATATATATAAGTTGTTAATTATTTAGAATATCTATTTATATATTAGAGCAATACAGTATAGATAACTATGAAGCAAACATGGCATAAATCAAAACTGTAGGCTTTATTTTTGCAGTAAAAAAAACAAGAAACTATAAATTTTTTTTTTTATAATAAATATATAAGATCCTTTTTATTTTATATTATTTAAAATAATATTTAGTTGATCAAGTTGGATCTTCAGTTTTTTTCAGTTTTATAGAATACTGTCTATAGCCTCATGCGTTTTTATTAAGTTTTATACCTAAATTACATTTAGTGTGATACATTTTGCATATAAACAAAGCTACAATTAGCTACTCATACAACTTTAGTCATTGTATATTTAAAGGTTCCACCTGCAAATTATCTACTAATTGCTATATCTGAAACCTGCCTGTGTATTTTCTATTTAAAGTCTCTGATTTTCAATATTTTCTCTGTACTATAAACATATAAAATATGCATTGAACTTTGGGCTACTTTACTGATAAAAACCTCTACTGAAATAGAAGTAGCTCTAATAGCCACACCTTGCAACTATATGAATTTCTTGCATTAGAGGTAATTACATATTAGGTAAGGCCAATCTTTTTCACAAATATCAAAGATATTCTTTACATTTCTCACTGTAGTAATGCCAATGCTTTGCTGTAGCAGTTTCCTTCTGAAAATTCCTTATTCTGGTATATACCTTTACTTGGACTTTCCACAGGGCTTCACATCCGATTATAGGCTCCATTTTTGGTTATAGAGTAATTTACCTCTAGCCAAACTCGAACTATTGATCTTGTATGTGGGAGAATAGAAGCTTATCAACTATGCTATAGATGATAATATAAAAGTTTATAGTTTATGGGTTTGGACGACCAAATTCGTATATTTCTCGATCAAATTCGTGACATTACACAAACTTTCATTTTGATCCATCTTTGATAACTTGTGATCTAGTGATCGGATGGTGGTGGTTTTAGTACCATTTAAATCGTCTCATCGAGATGATTCGAATGGTACTAAAATCACCACCGCCTAATCACTAGATCGCGAGTTATCAAAGATGGATCAAAATGAAAGTTCGTGTAATATCACGAATTTGATCGAGAAATATACGAATTTGGTCAACCAAACCCATATAAAACTGTAAACTTTTGTTAAAAAGTTTTTTTTTGGCTTTTAGTAAATTACTGAGTCTTTTAACAATAATACAACCAATTCAATAATTTTATTGTATAGGACAATGTATTATTATTATAAAATTCTTCTTATTGTTATTAATGCATAATTAGTACATATATTTATTAACACATATAGATATTCTAAGTTCTGTTTTCTGGACTAATCGACCAATGATGATTGGATTATGACATATTCGGAAAATTCCTCCTCTGCTGATAACTATGTAACTGTACATTTACATAGGTGTCTAAATTATTTTTTTAAAAAAGCAATATTCAACATTGCTAGTTTTTTTATATGAATTCCACAAAGTAACTATACACCTTATGCATTTTGACATAAAGATTTCAAATATTTTTACTAAAAATTTTGAAAATATGAAATTTGGATTCGCCATTAAGAAAAATAAATTTCAACAAACTAAATGTCGAAATAATTTTTTATTAAGAGAAGTAATATATATACCCATGTATAACTGTATATAGAATACATTGTACTAACAAATTGAGCATAACAAATATCAAGAACATAACTTATACAGGTGTTTAATATATGATACACTCTTATAGATAGATAATATAAAATAGAGATTAATATAACCTTTGGTTTTAAAATTAGCAAATTACTAAATTTTTTTTAGATATATTTTATATTACATCTAATTTCAGAAAAATACTACAAGAAGTAATAAGTTATAGGTCATGCTCTTAAAATAATTAATTTAATAATCTAAATACGAAAATAAATTAGTAATAATTTGTCAAATTACAAATAATCTCTCAAATAATAAAGGCAGGATTGCCAAAAAAAAAATAAATAAATAAATTACAAATAAATTCAATATTACACTCGCCAACAATAATGTCAACGTATTCCATAGGTTTACTCCCCCTAATAGCTAAAGCTTGGTCTGGCAATTAACATTGATAATAAATAATTTGGCAAAATTTTTTAAAAACAAACACTTTAATAGTACCTGATATTTTTTATGTATCGATCTTTTTGCTAGTTTACATATTATTTGAATGTTGTGGTATAATATTTGGCAATTTTTTTATATCTTCATCAGCATTTAAGAATTGCTTTTTAATTTCATCTGAACCACCTGCATCATCAAAACTTTCCATTCTTTGAATCTATTTATCAATTTCATCATAAGCATCAAGAGCAGTAGGCCATTTTTGTGGATCAGAATCCATACATTTCTTTGCCAAATAGCACTTAGGAGTCCCAGTAGCAAATCCAGGTCGAGTTCCAAGGCAAATAGCTATTGCAAGTTTAGTAAGTTTTGTACTTTCTTCAACAAAAGGTCTTTTTCCGATTGATATCTCTGACATTATGACTCCAAAAGCATAAATATCTGCAGCTTCTGTAAACTCCTGACCTAATAAAACTTCTGGTGCGACATAAGGTACAACACCATAGATATTACTTTTTGTATCTTTTGAATCACTTAAATTACTCTTTCTAGATAAACCTAAATTTGTAATATAAGATCTTATATTTTTACTAATATGTCGATGTAAAATATTGCCACTATGAATGTCTGTATGAATATATCCTGCTCCGTGAATTAGATATAATTCCCACAAAATATTTCTAAGTAGTTTTAATTTATTCTGCCAGGTAAGTTCTCAAAATTTTGTTTTTAGAAGCGTATGAAGACTTTCACCATCAGCGTATTGAAATACCATCAAATTTTTATTTGTTTTTGTGTTTTGAGTTAATCCATATAACTTAAGGCTACAACCACCATATCTTATACATTTTACATGATTCTCAAACTTTATAATGAAATAAATTTGTTAATTCATATTAAAGACAGTAGATTGTTTATAGATAATGATTTAGCTTACTTCTTTTAAAGAACTAGACAAGGTCTTGAGTGCAACTTTGACAGATGGTTCGCATGCTTTTACTAAGTTATCATCGTTATCAGTTTTTTTTTCAATTATTCGTATACCATCTAACCAGTTTGCAGAAAATACAGTACTGTATCCTCCCTCGGCAATTTTTTCAATATCAACTAATTTATCAAATGGAATCAATTCGAGCATACTTTCATACGATTTAGTTCTAAGTTGAAACTCTTTCAAACACATATCAATATCCCTATTTCCACTCATCCATCCTTGAAGTGTTATGTCAGGATCGCATGTTTGACACCATGCTTCATGCGTGTTATATTCATTACAATGCTTACATTTTCCATACTTGGGATTTCTTTATATTCATTAATTATATGATATTAGTTACAGTTTTTCATATTATCATATTTATGAAATTGTTATTATTCTTACCGACTAGTAATTAAAATTGAATAATGAATTAAACATTTATAAACTCGAATAGCTTACTTTGATTATTTCAATTAATATATGAGTGCTGCCAAGAGAAAAGGGCCGATCGGACTTTTATGCATTTTATAGAATATTTGACTTTCTGATTGATGCCACATTGGACTTTAATTTATAGAACGTAACACACAAAACCCCTGTAAAAATTAATCACTATATATGTATAGCAGTACATTGCATTATACAATTTTGAGCTATTTTTTATTAAAGCTACCATTACAGGTACAAAAATTTTTGTCAAAAATATTATCTATTTACATTCTCATTTTTTTTCTTCCGCTTACTCTGTGCTTCTTTTGCACGATCTCCTTTTAATTTTCCAACCCTCTTTATTGCATCATCTGTAGATCTTGGACAAAGTTCATCTTGAAATTCGGTTGGACAATATGGGCAAATTTTGTTCCAAAATCTACTTGTTTTTCTTCTGAAAAACCTTTCGGTGGAAGTTTTTGAAGCTTAGATTTACTGAATTGGCATCTTTTTTTAACAACTGAAACTCATCTCAAGAATCTTTTACTCTTATTTTAGCTCTCATTAAACCAGGCTTTTCATAAGTGAACTGAAAAAGTTGATATTTTTGAATAGCAAGAGGCTTTCAATATAATGTACTAAGTGCTGAGGTCCAATCACAAAAGAGTTCAGTATGTTCTTCTAAATTTACAGAAATATTATTACTTGCACTTCTGTTTATTATATCAACTAGATGATCAATACACCAAGCTTCTGACTTTGCATACTCTTGCTTAGTATGACCAAATCCATGATCAACAGAGTTTCTTATATAACCCTTAATCTGGAATTGGTAATCAATTTTATGAAATATCTTGGTATCACATAACCAAAGAAGATACCAAAGAAGACAAAAATTTTTATTTTGGCCACTGCAATTGTCTGCCTATAGTTTAATTTCTTTTGCTTCGCCTGTTACAGAAACAAGAAAATGATTCAAAATCAAAGTAACTTTATTCAGCCCTTTTGATGCTTTACCCTCAGTATAAATTGCATGCTAATGTTTATTGATACCTTCATCTACTAAGCCAAATTGATGTATTTTTAGCAATGATAGATAATACCATGAGCCAGGCTGTTGAGGATTATGAGATAATTCTATATTCTGGGCAAAGTCAAATGAAAAAACATGAAAAGAAGAATGGTCACTGCTTTTTGCTTTTTGTATATCATTTTCATAGACCTCTCTTAATTTCTGATAATCTGATACATGAGTTATTAATTGCTCATTAAGATCTTTATTTATATGATTGCTACTTTCTTTTAATACACGTTTGTATAAAGTGCATTCATCACATATGTCTTTGGATAGTTTTCTTATTATTATTTTACTAAGCTCAGCATTATTTTTCCATAGTTGTTGAAAAGTTCAACGGCTATTAATAAGGTTTTCCAGGTTCATTAAATTGTAAAAATTAAGAAGAAGACTATAAGAATAATAAGATAGTAAAAGAATAACATCATCTTTTTCATAATTTACAGTTATTTGCCCATTTTTTTTTTATATATGTATTTTCGAACAGCCTGTTAGTTGCCAAATTATTTAATAAAAAGCTAGCTTTATTAGCTATTTCAATAGGTAAGATATTTTTAGACTAACAATCAGTATTACTATGAGGTTTGGGCAACATTAATTTACATTCTCAGATCTAACTAAAGATACGTTAAATAACCTTTGGGCCATATATTCAAAATGTTCAAAAAAAATAGACCAAATATTACCAAAATGAGGAAGCTGATAACTTCTAATTTTATTTTCTTTTATATATAAATCAAAATTAGAAGCAGCAAGAAGTATTGATATCGAATAGTAATATTTTTTTTTGCCTATAGTAATACTTTCTAATGCCAAAGATTCTAATAATATTATTGAAACCTTTTCATCACATTTTTCTTTGCATTTACAACACTGTTGGAGTTTTTAACAAGATCTTTTAAGGCCATTGAAAGAGTTTTATTAGGATCTGTAGATGTGGTGTCCTCATCGCTTGTATTTTCTAATTCTTCTTCAGAGCACGAATCCTCCTCTATTTTATCATAATCCGATTCTGAAGTAAGTTCGTCATGAGTTTCAAAAAACTGATTCAAATTTTCTGGAAATTCTATTATGAATTAGTACAAGTATAAAAAAATTATTGAGGTTTTTCTTAATTACAAATTTAATTAATTGCTTGTGTTCTGAAGAATTGGGTCTAAAGCACAGTACTTATATACATTTGTTATTTTATAAATTTGTTCAACCAAATCGATAATTATTGATATCAGCTAACATAAAATCAGCCAAATGAATTTAACTATAATTGTTAATTTTTTATTATACAGGATTTATTTTTAGGTTTGAGAAAAGTTAACAATAGAGTCAATGAAGCTCAATAGATGCTTATTTATTAAATACTATTAAGATTTTTTCAATAATGCCCAATAGATACTTATCTATTGAGTTATTCCTGAGTTCAGGTATTATTAAATTACTATAGAGACCTATTTAATTTTTATAAAATAGTGAAAATGGGAAATCAAACTTTGAAAATTAGATCCAAAAAAAAAAAAATTATTTGTATAATGTTAATAAAAAAAAAAATTAAAAAATTGATATTTCATATAACATTTATTAATAAAATATACAAGCATAATTTCTTTATATAAAATTGCGTACATATTGTTATATTAAAAATTAATGCTTCTGCTAATCAATGAAGCCAACTGTTTGATACTTGTATATATATTTTTTACCACTTTTACTAAAACACACCTATAGTGTTTTACTACTTATATTGCATTATCTTAAAAACTGCCTAACTAATTAATATGTGATATTCTAAGAAAAAATGCTCTACATCCCCAAAATCCTTCTTAAATCTTAATTCTAGCATCAAATACTAACCCCTACATAGAAAATTTGTACTAAAATTTTATATAAACCATATAATATGTGCAAAATCACCATAGATACATTCTATAATAAATATTTTTACAATATAAGTAAATTTATATTAGAACATAAAGGAATAACAATCTAAATTGTTATAATATTAAACCACACAATAAAAAATTCATACTACAATTTTTGGAGTATTATTCTGGCCTTCTCTTGTGTTTTTTGTTTTAGCTTGGCAACATTGTAGTGATTAGCCTTTGTAACAAAAATAGGATATGGATCAACTGTTTTACAAGTTTGCGTTTAACTTTACCTATGTTATCTGTGAATACTGAATTTAACTGCTTTCACTCAATTTACTATATACCTAACTGTCCGTTATATGTTTAGCGAAGTGGAGGTGGTAGCCATAGTGTAGCTAAGTTATGTTGGAACCTTTGTGTAGTCTTCTGCTCAATCTTTAAAAAGTTATTTGTTTGTAGTAAAATGGAATTTTGAAATGTTTAATTAAAACAACATCTAAAAAAATACGAGTTACTGATAATTTTCAGGAGTTAAAAGAGGTCTATGAAAATGATATACAAAAAGCAAAAAGCAGTAACCGTTCTTCTTTTCGTGTTTTTTTTATTTGACTTTACCCAGAATATAGAATTATCTTATAATCCTCAATAGCTGGGTTCATGGTATTATCTATTATTGCTAAAAATAAATCAATTTGGCTTAGTAGATGAAGGTATCAATAAACATTGGCATGCAATTTATACCAAGAGTACAGTATCAAAAGGGCCAAATGAAGTTACTTCGATGTTGAATCATTTTCTTGTTTCTGTAACAGACAAAACAAAAGAAATTAAACTATGGCAGACAATTGCGACAGCCAAAATAAAAATTCATGTTTTCTTTGGTATCTTCTTTGGTTATGTGATACCAAGATATTTCATAAAATCGATTACCAATTCCAGATTAAGGGTCATACAAAAAACTCTGTTGATTGTAAATTTGGTCGTACTAAGCTAGAGTATGCAAAACAGAAGCTTGGTGTATTGATCATCTAGTTGATATAATAAAAAGAAGTGCAAGTAATAATATTTCTATAAATTTAGAAGAACATACCGAACTCTTTTGTGATTGAACCTCAGCACTTAATACATTATATCGAAAGCCTCCTGCTATTCAAAAATATTAACTTTTTCTGTTCACTTATGAAAAGCCTGGTTTAATGAGAGCTAAAATAAGAGTAAAAGATTCTTGGGATGAGTTTCAGTTGTTAAAAAAAGATGCCAATCCAGTAAATCTAAGTCCTCAAAAACTTCCACCAAAAGGTCTTTCAGAAGAAAAACAAGTAGATTTTTGAAACAAAATTTGCCCATACTGTCTAACTGAATTTCAAGATGAACTTTGTTGAAGACATACAGATGATGTAGCAAAGAGGATTAGAAAATTAAAAGGAGATCGTGCAAAAGAAGCACAGAGTAAGCAGAAGGAAAAAAATAAGAATATAAATAGATAATATTTTTGACAAAAATTTTTTGTACCTATAACGATAGCTTTAATAAAAAATAGCTCAAAATCATATAATGCAATGTACTGCTATATATATATACTGATTAATTTTTATAGGGGTTTTGTGTATTATATTTTATAAATTAAAGTCTGATGTAGTATCAATTAGAAAGTCAAATATTCTATAAAATGCATAAAAGTTCAATAAGCCCTTTTCCCTTGGCAGCACTCATATTATACTTCAATAGATCTATATTGCAAAAAAAATTTTCAAATACATATATATTTATATTTATAATAAACAGTCCAGAAATTTAAACAATTTTATATTTAATTAATAGAGATCTTGTATTTATGACAGGGTATTTTGTATAGAAGTACTTAAAAAGAAGATCTCTTAGGCAATGCTCTACAGCATTATCTATAATTATTACTTATTTTTCTAGTTTAACTATTATACTAGTAAAGAAAATACATTAGTAATTTTATATAATTATATATATATAGTGAAGTTTGAATTAGTATTTAAGAAAAGTAATAATATACAAATAAACTTGATAAATTGCACCATTTTTTTTTTGTCATAATTTATTACAATTATAGCAGTTATATTTAAACTTCTAGTTAAAAATATTATAAACTTCTCTTGATAATAAATTTTATGATTTTGTCAAAATATAACAAACTTGTAATAAAATTATAAATTTTTATATAATAAATTCATAAGTATAATAAATTCTTGATAAACTTGTAATAAAAATATAATTTTTGTATAACAAAATTTTTTGAAATTTATTGTTTAAAAGAAAAATTTTCTTTTTTATTTTTAATTAATTTTTTTTTTCAAAAAATAATTTCTAAAAAATGAAAAACTATTTCTTATAATAGATTATTATTCCTATCTACACAACCAGTTTAACAATCTCAATATTTAGTCTAACCTATTTAATAGCAATTTCACTCTTTTGCCCAATCTATTCAACAACAAATACAATTCTCTACTTGATCCAAATCTCAATCTAACAATTTTGTTAATTCTAATTCTAACTATTATTTTCTCAATATCAAATACCTTATTGTATTGCAAATAAAATTCAACAAAGTTCAATAATTGTTTCTGGTATTATTTTATAAAATACTTTAACAACTATAGTTATTCTGCTCTATAATTATTTTTTATATAGTCACAACTGCTATACAATTATATTAAATTTTAAACTAATTTATTAATAAACTTATAAAAAAAAAAAACTTCTATATAAGCATATCTTTATATAATTGTATATACAAAATCAAGATTTTTTTTTTTTTTTTTTTTGATGTTAATGGTGAGACCTTGCTCTTATCTTTATTAAACTTAATTAAAATTTTTTAC
>CAJVPU010000876.1:0-15004 GCA_910591775.1 Dentiscutata heterogama | reverse complement strand
GTATAAATTGTATCACGTTACCTGTATATATGCTATTATAAAAAAACATTTTAACTTTTATAAAAAAGTCACCTGGCTGGGTGACGAGAATCAATTTTATTTATGTATGTGGCCTAATTGTGAAGACAAAAATACTTATATCTTGCGATCTACTAAGCTGATTTTAATGTTTTAACTGCTATTTTAATCACAAAATTCTCATATACATCTTTTATTAGAAGTTGAAAAAAGGTTTACTTAGTAAAAAAAATAGTTTACTTAGTAAAGAAAAAAGATTTAATTAAAAAACTTCAAATTCAAAAATTCTAAAGACAAAAAAAATATTTAGTAAACATATTTTTACTGTTTACTATGTTTTGTCACTGAACCTGAACATATTCATGAACCTTGAACTGAACCTGAACTGAACCAAAACTTTAAGTTCAGGTTCAGTTTAGGTTTATAAATTCAAAGTTCAGTTCAGATTCAGGTTCAAAGATCTGCAAAATTTGTGGTTCAGGTTTAGTTTAGTTCAGGTTCATTGAATCTGAACCTGAACCCTAGAAACCCTATTTGTAGAGATATAGATGAAATACATTTGAGTCTTCAAAATCAAAAATATAAAGAAGAAAGTACAGAGAGACCTCTCAAAATGCACCCTCTCGGAACTATAGTAAAAAATTTCAAAAATGTGCACTTAGAGAAGGTGTGCATTTATAGAGAGCAAAATATATAATGCTATTATAAGTTGGGACCAGACTAAACTGTGTATTTAAAGAGATTTTACATAAAGGATACATTTATAGAGAGTGCATTTAGAGAGGTCTCTCTGTATAAAACTCACTATCATGACTTTAAACATGATTTACAGCTTACAGAGACATTTATCTATTATGATAAGTATTGTAGAAATTGCAGAGAAGATTCTCACGAGTAGAATGGTATATATTATATCTCTGTAGGATCAAAACTCGCTGAGATATAGATAAAATATGTTTGGGTATCCAAAATCAAAAAATCTTCTTTGGGCTTCTTTATTAATGTTTCCTTTCAAAATAAAATGCTGTCAAGTCAATTATCTCACCAGAGAAGCAAGATTGTACTAAGCAACCTATATGCCATTTTAAAGAAATTGTCTTCTAGTTTATCTATATAAAATTTGAAGTTGATTAAAATAATATTTATCAAGATACATTAATTTTTCTTTAGGGTTTTGTTTTTCTTTAAAGTTTCTTGAAGAGAAAATATTTACTGTTACTGTTTTTAACTTGTTTCTGCTAGAAGGCACCAAGTATTACAGTGAAGAGGCCTTCTTAAACTCTCTACTATAATAATGACATAGCTACAGGAACCTCTTATAGGTTTATAGAGGTGTTCAAGAGGTAAGTGTAGTTCTTTGTATCTGTTAAAAAACTATATCTTTCTCTGAGGCAGTTTAGTATAGGGGCATACTTTAACTAGAGGTTATTTATTAAAGAGAAAAATTTAGATTTTATTTATTAAAGAGGAGATGAGAACTTGTCTAAATTCTGGTCTATCTTTAACTTGAGAGAAAAAGTGGGGTTTTTATATCTGTTGAGTAATATATTTATAAGAGCCTTTGCTCATACCATGACACTTTTCTTAACTGCTTTTCTTTTTTTAGCTTTAAACTTAACGCCTTTGCCTTTTTTTTTTTTAGTTTTTACTGTGGCATAGCATTTAGAGCAATATGGTTGTTCACTAGCAGGAGTTGGAGAAAAGATTTCTGTATCACCACACTAGAAACAAACATCAGGATAAAGATGAGAAGAAAAGTAAAGAACTTCCATTGATGTTGCGCAGGTAAGCTTGGTATTAACAAATACCCATTTGAACAATGTCTCTAAAGATAAACTATTCTCTGTATTTTGTAGTTCTGTAAACGATTCATCAACAGACCTTTCATTAATAAACCTTTCACCATCTTCCATATCATCGCTATCATAGTCACTATTATCATTAAACCTTTCACCATCTTCCATACTATTACCATCATAGTCACCATCATCAGTAAACCTTTCACCATCTTCCATACTATCACCATCGTAGTCACCATCACCATTTATATCATTATCTGCGTCTTGAAGCTCAACTTCGTCATTATTTATGCTGCAATTATTATCATTTCGAAATGAGGGTGGACTGGCTTTTGTGAGATCTGAAATTCCATAAAATGTTGTACCGCATGTATAATCAATTGTTTTCAAGAAATTTCTAAGATTTTCCTCCTCTGGGTTTAGATGATGTTGTAAGTAGAGAACTTGTAGACGGTTACATTCAATGCACTTGACCAAGATGCAAACATTTGTTGCATATTGTACTCGAGGACTGAAACCCATTCCATTAACACCAAGACCATCAATAGTCATAGTAGTTGTTGATGTAGGCACATTGGCTTTTTGAAGCAATGATGGGTGGTATTTTTTACTAGTATCTTTACTATATATTTCACAGAATGGCATATAATAATCTTCATTTGCTTTAGGAATAGGATTGGGGAAGGGTTGCAACTTTGAAAATACATCAGGTCTACTCCATGGTGGTCTACAAATTGTACAACCTGTTCCAGCTTCTTGACATTTTCGAATTTCAAAAAAATACGTTCTTGAACGACAGCAATGATTCATAAACTCAAGGATATAGGGCTATATATATAAATATATTTGTAAGTAAATATTAATTGTAGTAGCTTACGCTAAAATTTGAGCCTATTTTAATGTAAAATTTAAATTTTAGGGGTGTATCTTTTATTTATTTATAAAGAATATAAATAAATGCCAATAAAATTATAGATTTAAATAGACTCCAAATATAAGTACATGTTGCAAATTTTTTTCTTGCAAATTCGAAACTGACCTTATTTTTAATATGTTTCTTTGATGTATCTTCAGGTACCAATGAATTATCTACTTCAAGTACCGATTCCTACAAATGTTTCATGTCTTGATCTGTTGCTGCTTCAAATACGGAAATTTTTCCCCTTTGAGCTCTAACTGTTTAAAAATTTCTTGCATAATGGTTTTTGTAGAGCGCACACTTTTAATTATTCCTTCCTTAAGCTAAGGCATTTTATTAGCTTTATTACGAATTTCTTCAATTGTATTGCAACTTTTCATCAAACTTTCTAATTCTTTACTCATTTCAGTTCTCATTAGACCAATGCATTGCAATCCGAGATTTAAGATAGACATAATATGTTCAACCAGATTTTTTCATGAGTGTCCTGGAGGTGTTTGAACAGCAACCAAAAAATCAAGATCCAAAGCTAAGAAAATTGCAATTAACGCAAGTTGTATACGAAGAAAGTTTACTTGATGGTCTGGCCCACCATCGGTATATATAAAGGCATAAGGCTTGTCATCTTCAATACTTTCCAAAATATTGTATAATTCTGTAATATGTTGTATTGGACTTGATAGCTCAAAGATACACTCTTTTAGCCCAACAAAAACCTTTCTAGCATAAAATAATTCTTCAATTGTTTTGGGTATGTTGCACAACATTGTAACGCTTGGGATAATTCCACATTTTGTAAAATCATGATCACTTACAGTAAATGTTGTGTTATGATTAACAAGGACTCGTTTTCCACGATCTACAGCCACAACGGAATACCCAGGTTCACCAACCTTATAGCGATGTTTATCATCCATAAAAATAAGCTGAGCTTTATTTTGAAACATGATTGCTATTTCTTTTAAATATCGAAATAACGCAGATGCATAATGCAGGTCAACATGCTCGCACTGAAGCTGACGAACCTGAACTATAAATTTAACTGGTAAAATACCAGTATATTGCAAGCTATTCTTATTCGTTGGTGTAGTTGGCCAAAACTGTAAACGAAGCCATTGAGTGGATGGGATTGGTATTTGTGAATTAATTTTTTTTGCTTTGTTTGCTATCATATCACAAAGATCATGGGCCGAAATGGCTTGTGCAAGATGCACAATTGGATCATGTCTTTTTTCATCAACAGCAACCACAACTTCCTGCGCAATGCCCTCTAAAAACTTCTTGCCTATAGCCCAAAATTCATCGTATTTGCCCAGTCGACCTTCATTAAGTTCTCTGAGATCACTAATTATTTTAGGATCATTAAGTTCAAAGGCCAGTTTAACATGCTCATCAACTTCTTTCTGATTTGTTGTTTTCGCTGCTGATGCATCATTCGTCAGTTCCTTATATATGTGTCGTAATTTTGCCTTTGGTTGCTTGTTTAGATGAAGTTTATATATGTCTATATATTCTCGACACATATGACGTATATGATAGGTGAGTAAATATTTTTTTAAATCTGTTCGAATTTTATAATGCTGATCAACAATTTCTTTCTCTGATGCTTCTTCATCTATTCACCAAACATGTGTTGTATTGCAGATGTTACCATGATGATAAGTATAGACTCCAACTTTGAATGTGAATCCAGCTTCTAAATTCGTTATATATCGATGTTTTTGCCTATATGCATTTAATTCGACATAAGAATTTTCTTATTTTTTTTTTTATTTTTTTTTTGTTTTATTTTATTTTATTTTATGTATTTTTGATACTTACATACATGATATTGAAAGACAGAAATTATCAACCAAAATTGGTTGCCAGTATTGCTTGGATTCTAAGGCTAATGAAAGGTTTTTATATTTTATGGTATTTTCTAGTGTACATTTTACATTTGCCATTAATATTTTTAACTAGCCATTATTAAATTCATTAACTATGGGTTGACTAAATTCTTGATTTTGTGCTATTTCTGCATATTTGTAGAGAAGATACTTCGCATATTTTGAGAGATCTTCACCAAGCTTTGTTACTGGTTCTTTAAGAAAGTTTGAGAATGGTAATCTTGTCATCCATTAATGGGTAGTATATTTAAGAAGACAATCGCTATGTTCATTAAGCTCTTCAACGTTAAACCTAGGCCAGGCACATTTATAATTTGGTGGATTATTATAGCCCATGAAGCTTTCAAAAGCTTTTGGTAAGTGGTATCGTTGGGTAAATGTATCATGATTATATCCATCTATAAACCATAACGCATTGGTTAGATCTTGTATAAACAGTTTTCCAATAGTCTCAGCTGCATCCGGCCCTATCCAGCCTCCATTTTCTTTCTTAATCCATGCCGTTATATCATTTTGTAGCTGTTCTTTTTTATTTGGCTTGGTATTAGATTTCCATATTGGAAGTAAAATAGAGTTTTGAGTATTAAGAATTATGTCAAAATGATTGGTATATTGATGAATCAATGTTGTTTGAAATGTATATAATTTAAAAATGAAATGTTTTCTGTAATCTGTTGCTATTTCCTACAAATTACATTCAAGATCAACACCTTGATTAACTGTAGTTTTTGAATTTCCGTATCATGCTTCAATTGTTTCAACTAGTGCCAAATATTTACTTAACATATTATTTTCAACAAACTCTGAAAAAAATTGTTCAATTGTGATGTCAGTTTGTACTGGTATTACTTTCCAGTCAAACAATATTTTTGATTCTTGAGTAATTTGTATATTTATTGCAGGCATAATTTAAGAGAAAATGTCATAATTTTTTTTAGGTTGAAAAATTAACAGATTAAGCGGTAGTCGTTTTAGTGCTTCATACGCAGTCATGTGTTTAAAACACAAAATCAAAGTTATCCGTAATGAAAGCTAGCACCTGTACAATTTAGGTAATTATGATTATGCTCATAATGATGTAAAAATCATGATTCGAGCAAACATGACTTTCTTATCATGAGTAAGCAACTAAAATCATTTCATTGTTCAAGTACATAAGTGAAGTATAACCAATTACATCAATCTGAAAACAGGCAGTAAGAATTAAAATTTGAAATAAGAAAAAAAAAAGGTAAAAAATTTTCATCGCATTTACTATGGTACAAATCGAATCAAGCTAATATTCATAGTAAATTTCACAAAAGTTGTCTTGATTTTATACTCTGATGGCTTGTTTTTACGTATATGTTTAAAATTACATCATACTGGTATATTATTATAGATGTGCACAGAAATTCTATGAAGAAATTAGACCAACAATCTAGTTCATTGTTGAAATTTCCTTTTTGAATTTTAGCACATTATCTAAGTATGTCACTATGATTATAAAATAGATACGCCCGCAGGTTGCTTTCAATTAAAGGTATATCAACGGGTTCAATCTCATATATACATATTACAATGCAGAAAATCTAAAAACTAGTAGCAAATTAAAAATAAACTTCCTAATTTGCAAAACGTACTCAAAAGCAACTATTCCCGTATTTATTAAAACTTAAATAAGCCATTATGATAATTTTTTGAGTTGGTTAATTACTATTTTTATGCAATTTTTTTATAAAACATTTTTTTAAGTTTGTACAAAAACAGCCGGGTCCTGGGTGCTTTTTTTTTTTTAATATGTAACAAGAATCAATTAATTTTATTTGTGTCCTAATATAGAATATTATAATCTGATAATATAATTTATATGTGTATTGAGAAAATTACTAATGATGATTCTACTATAATATTGACTATGAAAGTAGTATTAGTAAAATTAGGATTACAAGTTAAATTTGATAGTTTTATTATAATATTACATGAAATAATAAATATATATATACTATAATACAACAATAATTCTATATATATATATATATACCATATATAGTACAATATAATAATAATAATATATATTCTTTTCAGTCTATCCAATCACAAAAAGCAATTACTTTTTGAATTGTTTCTGGATTAAGCGATCCACGCTTTTTTGTATCCATATTAGAGTCTCTTGAAAACAGTCTCTCAGATAGAGCACTTGATGCAGGTATAGCAAGGTAATCACGTGCTATAATCATTAATTTGGGAAATGCTTTGACATGCATTTTCCACCATTGAAATATATCTATACTATCATGTTCTACAGAACTATTTAAATAAAAATCAATTTCGTTTTCAGAGTGAAGATTCTTGAAAACCCGGCCAAGAGAAGTATCACTAGAAGTATCAGTATTTGGTACTACAATATCATCATAACTATCATATACTTCATTTAAACATACAATTGCCCAATCAATCCAAACTTTATTCTATTTATTTTTTTCATAATATGCCTTTTTTAATCTTGGATCTAATAAGGTAGTTACTGCATACATAGGACTATCACTTCTGGCATAATAAGATCTTAATTTATTAAGCAAAACTCTAATAGCTTTCTCAATTACTGACAACGGACCTTTTCCTTGCAAATCCTCAAGGTCATCCATAATTAGATTATATGCTGGAACAGCGAGAGGCATTGTTATATACGATTTACTACACAATATCTCAGATATTTTACGAAAAACTTTTAAAGGTAATGAAATTTCTTTTAACATATCTCATTCTTGCGGCAGAAGACCAAATTCACTTAGCTCAGAAACTTCTCTAACTATTCTACTAAGTGCTGGAGCCATAGTTATAGCTCGTTCAAGTATATTAAGTGTTGAGTTCTAACATGTTTTAGAGTTAAGAATTGGATTCATATGTTGTATGTTGAGGGAAGTACATATCTCGATTAACCTTTGACGATGTTGGGGTGAATGCCAAAGCTTCGCAATAAGCATACGAAGCTTTTTAATTGTTAGGACTTGAGTATTAGAGGTATTAGTCTGACTTAAAATATTAATATCATCATCATCTTGACCTGGCGCTTCAGAACGTAATTGAAACAAAAAATCTTGCAAAGCAAGATTTATAACATGAGCTATACAATGAATATGGCATGTCGCTAGGTAAAAGAACCACTAATTTTCATAGAAAAAGACTCGAATGCTTCAATGAACGTATTATTATTAGAAGCATTATCAACAGTTATACCAAGAATTTTTTTAGTAATACTGAAGTCTTCACAAATACTTATCAAAGTATTTGCTATATTTATTCCAGAATGCGGTCCTTCGAATGGTGCGAGATCAAGTATATGAGATTGAATTTCCTAATTATTATCAAGCCAATAAGCCGTAACTCCTATAAATGCCTTACAACTATTACTAGTCCATATGTTTGTGGTAAGTGAAATCTTACTTGAGTTATTTCCTAGTGTTTCTTTTAATGAAGTCTTTGATACCAAGTAATATTCTAATAGATCTCTTTTAATTGTACTTGCAGATGGAATTGTAATATTACCTTCTAGCTTTCTAATTTCCTCAAATAATTTATGAAAGCTTTCTAACTTGATGATAGTAAACGGAAAGCAATTCTTTACAATCCACTTGACCAACGTTTCTCTAAGAAGATGTTCACTGAACTGAGAAAATAAAGTGGCTAAATCTTCAGAACTCAAAATACTTGGGATGTCGATTTTGTGAATATTGATAACGTGGGTACACAAATTGGAAGTACTACTATTATTTACAGTAAGGTAATTATTTGTCAAGCATAGCTTACATTTAGCTTTTTTTTTTTATCTGATTTGACTTCAATAGGAGGATCAAAGTATAGCTATACCGGAGCTGGTATACGCATACTAGTAGTAGATGCTATTCGAAATTAGGAAAGTGTTTAAAGATAGATTAGTGAGTTATTGTTTTAAATAATTTGATTATTTTTATTTTTAAAAGGAAATGATGAAGATTAATACTATAGGTTTAATGTATTTATAAGTAAGTGTAAGTGAAATTTCTTATATATATAGTATATTTATTCATTTTCAATCCTAATTGCTCACAATATTGAACTTTTTTGCATAACGATATATAACGATTGCATAAAATGATCAAGCAAACATAACGACTATGCATAAAGATTAAGCAAGCATAACGATTATGCATAGAGATTGCATAGTAAACAAAATATAATTGTATAATTGTATAATTAAATTCATAATATATAAATATATATATATATAATGTTTTTTAAAAAGAAAAAAAAATTTTTTTGTACTATGTTTAAAGAAATCGAAATTGAAGATGCTGCAATCAACTTTTTTTAGAACAACAACAGAAGATTTTTTTTAATCATGAATTATGTACTGCAACTATTACTTTGGTTAACAACTCTGTTAGAGTTATAAATTTGAATATACCAAATAATAAGATAAAATTATACATTAATTATAAAAAAAAGGTATTGTTAGGCTATACAAAATTAATTAAATAGTTTTTATAACCTGGCCAAGTTAAAATTTAAAAACTTCTAAGAAAAATTTTTTATATATTTTACAGCTATTTTTATAATTTCTGAAACACCTGCTTATTACCCAAAATCTTTTTGGTTGTTTGGTATATTATCTAACTCTTCAGAAATTATATCACTACCTTCAGACTAAAGGTGTAAAGACAGCAATGTAGTTTTTAAAGAGTTAGGTAATTTACCAAATGACCAAAAAGATTTCAAATAATAAGCAGGTGTTCCAAAAATTATAAAAATAGCTGTAATAACCAGGTGGGTTTTAAAAAAAAATTTTATATAAATCTTATAAAATTTTATATATGAAATTTACAGCTATTTTCATAATTTCTAGAACACCTGCTTATTACCCGAAATCTTTTTGATTGTTTGGCAAATTATCTAACTTTCTAGAAATTACATCACTGCCTCTGGATTGAAGGTCTAAAGACAGCGATATAGTTTTTGGAGAGTTAGATAATTTACCAAATGGCCAAAAAGATTTTAGGTAATAAGCAAGTGTTCTAGAAATTATGAAAATAGCTATAAAAAAAAAGCCAGCTGGCTGGCCGGGTCTATTTTTAAAATTACATATTATGAAAATCAAGTAATTAAATTTGTATAGCCTTAGTAGATTAAATTCTAATAGTAATTATCAATAGACAACAGAATAGTGAAACAAATATTCTTAATAAGCTACAAGCAAATAATTACATAACTTTACCAAATAGTAATAGACAACGAAATTGTGAAACAAATAATTCTAAAGATATAGTTTCACCAAATAATAATAAACAAGATAGCAATGATAATAATTCTGAAGATCTAAATAATAATAGACAAGATAATGATGATAATAACTCTGAAGATTTAAATAATAATGGCCTACAATCTAATAAGCATAGAATCTTATTAAATAAAAATAAATTTTTTCAAGTAAATTCTAATTATTTATATTAATAAATTATTATTATATATCAATATATTCTAATAATCATTCAATTAATAGAATAATATAATAGATAATTCATCAAGTAATAATTTAACCAATTAGAAATTAATAAATTTTAATTAATTATATACTAATAGATACAAAAAATAAATTTTAATATTTAAATTATAATAATTTTAATGATAGTATAATAAAACTGCAGTTGTTTATGTTACTATTCAGATAAAGTATATTTATTAACAACAAATTTTTTATATTAATATATATATTAAAGTCTAAAGTTGATATTTATAAATAGTATAATGAAGCAGAAAGTAATGATAATTTAAAATGTAAAGTATTAAAATCTAATTATAAAATTAACAAAATTTTAAAACAAAAGGTTCATAAATATAATTTTTTTGTTTTGTTTAATTTATCACTATTTCGAAATAGTTGAAAATAACTAGCAAAAAATTTTATTGTGAATATCATGAATACTCAAATACTCAACTACATTGATACAATAATTACATTAATCAAAAATCAACTCCAAATTGTCTACATATTTATAGTAATTGTCATTATTTTGAATATTCAAATATTTACACTATTTACAAAAAATTGTTTGTTGGATGTTTTCAATCATTTTGAAAATAGCAATAATAAATTGCTAATTAGTAATTTACTTTTTTCTATAGTATAAATTAATTGAGAATGAAGATACTTTAAGTTCTTTCTCATTAGATTTTATTCCAAGTTCCTCACTGACTTTAAATTTAAAAAGTATAGTTAGTTATATCTATTAATACTGTTTTATTAATTTATAAAAATTAATTATTTTTATTTGATTAATTATATTAGATATAGAATGATTAATTGAAAATATAAAAAATTTTTATTTTCAACCTAACTAAATCTATATATAAAATTAATTCTTATACATAATTTAATATATTTTTAGAATAGAGATACTATTTTAAATTTTATATACATAACAATAACAGATGATGAAAATACTAGATCAGATAATTCAAATAAAAATAATGCAGAATCATTATTAGATAATCCAAATGAAGAATCAGATTCAATTGGTAAGTTTTAATATATATTTAATTTAAGTCTATTAAAATTTTAATCATGTTAAATAATCTTCTAGATATAGTTTTTATGTTGCTAAATAATAAAGCTTAGTATCTAAGGCAAATCTTTATTGACAATATGGAAAAAGAGTTGATTATATATGATAATCAACTTTTTTTAAATAATTCTATTGAAAGTTTTCTTACAATAAATTTCGATCACCTATTTTTCAACAATAGCAATGAAGTTATTTATAAACCATCTTAAGATTTACTTATTTATTCAGTTAATGATATTAAATCGATTGAAAACTATCTTAAAAGTTGGGCAGATTTATACAATAAACTTGGATCTGCAAAACATAAAATTGAGAAATCCAGATTACATATGCTGTATAAGTTATGTAGTCCTTTCATCTTACTTGCAGTAATATGCATAAATAAATACCAAGAAAATAATAATATATTTCTGAACCATAAAGTTTTACATGGTTTTATTAAAGATGAAACAAAAAAGCTTTTTGGTTTTACTAAAAGACACAAAAGGTGCTATTGGGTAAAGACATGGCAGTTACTTAAATTGCTTTATGTAACTCAATGCTCTGCTAGTATTTTTGTTAAATCTAGACTTATAGCAACATATTTTATATCTACAATTAATAAAAAGTATAATAAATTTTTTAAAAATCTTTTAAAAGATAAACAAGTTGTTCATCAAACTTCTAAATTTAATATATCTGTAATACAAAAAATTATAAATCTAGATATATATAACTAATAATTATATGATCTAATGAATATTAAGTTCATGAATATATTAATTATATTAATTTTTTAATACTTATATTTTTATATTAAATTTTATATTAATATTTAGATTTATAGCAATTATAACTTCACATTTTAAATATTGATAAATAATTTGTACTAAGGTATAAAAACTAATAAAATCTTTAATTTGCTACTATATTTTTCTATATTTGATATTTTTTTATACAAATTAATAATATGTTTTTTACTTAGTTATTAATAAAAGACACTTTTTATTTGTACTTAAATTTTTAATTATAAAACCAATTTTTGGCTTCTAACAATAAAAATTCCTTGCAAAATTTTGGTATAAACTAAGCCTCTTCCCAATTCAAAATCTACTCTTAATTTAACCAAAAGCAAAAGTTTAATTTTTGTTTGTAAAATTTAGTTTGATTAGCATATGTATTGTATATTTAAAAATTAATAAACCTTGTATATAATTTTAGTAGATTATTAGTAAATTATAAAAAATTACATAGTATATATTAAATATTTTATATCAATTAATAAGTAAATTTTTATACTTATATTTCAAGCCAATAAAAATAAAATTAAAAGTATTTACATCAGTATAAGGTAGAAAATATATAGTATATTTATTTAAAATTTATTAAAAATATTACTAGCTATAAATTTTATTTTAAAATAGTTATATATTTTTCTTCATCTATTTAAATTCTAAAATAAAAAAATTAAGTTGATTTATATTTGTACAACTTTTATTAGCAGAGTACCCTAGATATAATGAAAAAAGTTTGGGTCATATAATTGTAAACAGTCAACCAAAATTAATAAAAATATTGATTCTTTTAAGATTTGAAGAATTTTCAAGATTTTAATGAAGATTTCTTAGTAAATACTTGATTAATTTTAGTAAAATTTTTATTTTAATTCTATATCTTTGTAGAATTAAAAAAAAATCGAAGTTTAATGGATAAATATTGAGAAATCTTCACCAAAAAGGATTAAATATTAGGAAAAATTATATAAATTATTTTTTGAAAATTTCTAAATCTACACTAGTATATAAATATGGGTATTAATTAATTGATCTGCAAATTAATATAACATATAAATTTCATATAAAAAAAAAAACTATATATTTAATATTAAGGTTAGGGTTAGAATTAGGATTAAAGGTTAGAGTTAGAGAGTATTTTATACTAAAATTTTGCATAGATTATTTTTTGTTAGAACCCCAAAGTAGTTTTATAGGCAAAATTTTGAGTAATAACAACATCTTGTGTGTACACAATATATAGTATGCAAATAGTAATTCTTTTATTTTTTTTAACTTTAAATAAAGATTTCTTAATGCCTATTGATTCAAATTTAATTATTTTAATTTTAATTAATTCTATAAGCCTACAAAATTAAAATTAAAAGATAATTTTATCAAATTTGAATTAATAGGCATTAAGAAATCTTTGTTTAAAGTTTAAAAAAATAATTTATACAATTTTTTAGTATTTCTGATATTTGTCTATTTTTTAAATCTTTTTATTAAAGATTTCTTAACATTTATCTATTAAAATTTGATGAAATTTTTTTTATTTTAAATCTACAAAAGTACAAAATTAAAATAAAAATTTTACTAGAATTAATCAAATATTTATTAAGAAATCTTCATTAGAATCTTGAAATTTTTTCAAAATCTTAAAAAAATCAATATTTTTATTAATTTTGGTTGACTGTTTACCATGGCTAGAGTACTTTTATTAGTACAAAAAAATATTATATTTAGAGAGGATTGATGGATTATTAACAAAAAATACATTATTGTTATGACAATTATCTGCATGGTATTACTCTATCAAAGAGTATTTGTAGTAATGAAACCTTTTGCATTATTAATAATTAATAATAATTAATAACAATTAGCCTAATATTAATTAAAAACTACTTAATAATATATAACATAGCTATTTAGTATTAGTACTATGCATTAGATTAATGTTAGCTGAATTCTGATTAATTTTTTCTTGAGATTTGGTTATTAGAATTGTTTGTCATAATTTTGATCCATGCAATATGCAGTTATTAAAATGCTTGCATAACAATTTTAACAATTATCATAATTATTAATATTACTAACTATTATTAACCAATTAATAATCATTTTATTATTACTAATAACTCAGTAGTTCTATTACTAAGTATTTGTATGATTATCTTGCAATCCATTAATCAAAATCAAATATTTTTTACATTCGATTTGTTATGATAAGACAAATAAAAATCAGATATCAAACTTTATATACTATATACTGTATTTATAAACCAATAAATTTAATTTATAATTGAAAGAACAAAGTAACATTAAATAAAGGATTATATCTATAATTAAATATATTCATTATTTTAAAATAAATTATACTTACTACACAGAAGAGAAAGAAAGAGAAGAGAGAGATGGTAAGAAGTATTGGTCAATTAAATAGCTATTTTTAAAGCTTAATAATATACCTAATTATGCAAATAGATTTAATTAGTATTAATAAATTTTATTTAATTAATAAAAAAATAAATAAATAAATTATACTTAAAGAAAAAAAAACCCAAAAAGTCACACATAGAAGAGAGAGAGAGAGAGAGATGGTAAAAAGGTATTAGTTAATTAAATAGTTATTTTTAAAGCTTAATAATATACTAATATCTAATTGTGTAGTTAAATTTAGCAGACTACAGAATCGTATTGCGCAATATCATAATTGAATATTAAATTAATGAAAAAAACCCTAAAGTCATACATGGAAGAGAAAGAAAGAGAGAGAAAGAGAGATGGTAAGAAGGTATTAGTTAATTAAATAGTTATTTTTAAAGCTTAATAATATACCTAATTATGCAAATAAATTTAATTAATATTAATAAATTATATATAGTTAAATATAGTTAAAAAAAAATAGTTAATAAATTAAAGAAAAAAAAGTTGTATATAGAAGAAAGAGAGAGAGAAATAATAAGAAAGTATTAGTTAATTAAATAGTTATTTTTAAAGCTTAATAATATACTAATATCTAATTGTGTAGTTAAATTTAGCAGAC
>CAJVPU010000875.1:0-15005 GCA_910591775.1 Dentiscutata heterogama | reverse complement strand
TTTCGTTAATATCACTATCAACATAATTTTGAACAGGTTCAAATGGGTTGATATTAACGAGGGTCACCTGTACTTTATTATTTTATTTATATATTATCCTAATAGAAAAAGCAAAACTTAATTATTTATAAAAATAAAATTCTAAGAAACTGTACGAAAATAAGAAAAAGGGCAACTAATTTATAACCAAAAACACCCCACCTCTTTTTTCTTCTTTATTTTCTTCTTCAAGTTTTTTTCTTTTTTCTTCTTCTCTTGCTTCCTCAACTTATGAAGAAGGTTTTGGTAGGCAGCATCTCGAAGTTCAAATAAAGAATAATACTAGTCCCATTCTTCTATAAGAACTATATACTCTTGCTCTTGATGGACAAACTGTTGTAAATGGTCAAAAGCCATACTATTAAGCTCTTTGATAGTAGCTGCTTGATCGTTAACTTGTTGCTGCAACCACTTATAAATATAATATTATAATTTATTATTTATTATTTATCTTTATTGTTATTCTATTTTTATATATATCTAGACTTACCAAACATTATTATTATTATTATTATTATTATTATTATTATTATTAATATTATCATTATTATTATAATAATGATAACTATTATTATTATTATTATCATCACTATTGATATCAAATTCTTGTTAAGGGAAAAATTGAAACATGCTTAGGAAATTAATTAATTGACAAGTATGTGATAAATAATACGGAAAAATAGCCTATTTATAATTATCAAACTTTTAAAAAAAAAAATCTTAATTTATATAGTCAATAGTTTTACTATTTATTTATTTATTCTATTACTTTATTTTACTATCACTTTATTTTGTATTTTATTTTATTATTTATACTTTATTTTATTATTTATTATTTATATTTTATTATCTTATTATATTAGAAATTATATTATTAAGTTAAAAACTTTATTGAAAATTTAGATAATTTTATTAGATTAGATTTAAAAATTAAAAATTTTATTACAAAAATAAAAAGAAAAATAAAACAAAGAAACTACAAAGAAAGGAAGAAACACCAGCTCAACTCAAAAAAATCCTCGACCACCCTCCAACATACACCGCAATACTAAAATCTCTGCTTCCAGATCTTCAATCTCCATCTCCAAATCAGCAATTCTAACTCGCAACTTATTTCACTCCAAACGCAATATACTCAACTGAGTTTCATGTTAGTAGTTCTGCTGAACTAACTCAACAGGATCATGTTCTTGCTGCTGTGCCTGCAGATTTGCCACTTGATTCTGTAAGCTTTGAATTATTACTTGGATGGATTGGCTATGGTTAGTATGAGGCATCTAAATAGTAACAATGAAGGTGTTATTAGAAAAAGAACACTTTTTCCAAGTAAATATACTTCAAAATAAGAATATAGAAAAAGAATAGAAAAAGAAAATAGCAAAAGAAAAAGTATCCACCCAAGGCCAAACAGTCAAAAGCAACTAAGCAAGCTAAAGCTGCTACAAAGCTACCAAGGAAAGTTAGCTCACTTGAAATAGATAACTGGTGGTTATCCTGAAAGTATCAAAACCAATGAAGTTAAGCTCATGGTCTGAAAAGTATACACATCTTAGAACAAAGCAAAAGAAAAGGCAGGCAAAACAAGAAGAGATTTTCAAGAAACTACAACTAAAGAAAAATAAAAGAGTATTAAATAAAAAAAGTTTTTAACGTAAAGGAATAATAGAAAGGAATAGTACCAAGGAAGAAAGAATTGTGTATAAAAATTAGAAAATGAAACACATAGAAAACACGAATATAAATAGAATTTGGACAATAAGATAATTTTTTCTATTTAGAAAAATTATCACATAGCATAAACAAAGAAAATCATAATAATAATTATATGATTTACAGATTTAAAAAAACAAAGAACAAATCAGAGCATAGAAGCTAAATTTAGATAGACAAAAAGGAAAGTTCAGTGAACCTCACAAATTTTAAGGGTGAAAAAGACAAAAAAAAAAAATGTTAAAAATAGATTAGGCTGAGAAATTTTGCCAAGTTTTGCCAAGCTATGGCTGAAACAAATGCAAAACATGTGGAAAATACAAACAAAACACATATAAACAGATTGCAGCATGTGGGAAACACAAAAAACAAGTATGGGTTAAACAAAATAGAAAAGATGTTTCAACTCTATGGCACGAACAACCACTTTAGCAGATATTTAAAGGCCAGAAATTTACCTTCTCTAGCTTAAATCTAAACACTTCCATATTAATACCTCAAACAAGCTAATAATTATCTGTTAATATCTAATTTGAAATAGCCACCTGACCAACTTGGATGAACCCCCAGATCTACCAAAAAGCATATGAGTTACAACAACTCTGTACCAGGTTACAATATATAGGAACTATTATTGTCGATCCAGACAATACAACAATCATTCAGGATATCAATTATATATGCAATATCCCTGCAGGTCTCAACAACCAAATTATCTTTTTTGGAAATTCAATTGAGATGATAAAAGCAGATCTTGTATCTTGTGAGAATGACTAAATATTCCCAGTATCTGTACCTACAGAACCTGATCCAAATAAATACTTTGCCTACCTTTTACAAAAATACAAGGAAGTTACAAACTAGAAAAACTATAACCAGATTAATGTACTAGTATATGCCTTTCATATAGGAGCATTATTGTAGTATCATAAAGATAATATCAATACTACAGTAGGAAGGATTCAGACCAAGACTTACAAACAGGACATTAATAATATTAATGTATAGGATTTTAATATCTTTATAAATTTTTAGAATAGTTTAAGTTTAGATTTTATAGAGTAAAATCTTAAGAGGAGAAAAATGTTACAAAGTAGGTTGTAATACAGAATAATACTAGCATAGCATAGTATAGAAAATATTTTATTATTGTATTATTAGTATTAGATTATTAGTTATAGTCAGTTATATTTAGAATAGAGAAGATTCTATTGGGTAATAGAATAGGGCACAGTAATGCTGCGGCCAAGTGCTTCTAAGTGCCTCTGTACAGGTGTCTTTATACAAAGTGCCTCTAGGTGTCTCTACACAAAGTGCCTCTGAGTGCCTCTACACAAAGTGCCTCTAAGTGCCTCTACACAAAGTGCTTTTGAGTGCTTCTACACAAAGTATCTTCAAGTATCTCTGCACAGAGTGCCTCCAAGTGCCTTTATACAGAGTACCTCTGAGTGCCTCTACACAAGTGCCTCTGAGTACCTCTACACAGTTAAGCAATTATACTATTACACTTCTATCTGTTGAAAAGTTATAAAAAGGAACCCTTCTGCCAAGTTAAAGTTCCTATACTCTCATAGAGAGTTTGACTACTCTCATAGAGAGTTTTCTACCCTCTCATAGAAATTAGCCCCACCCCTTTACCCTTCTTTATTTTGTAAAGTATGATATTTCTTCTCTAGAGTAATTCCTACAGGCAAGATTATCACCATGAATTGTTATTAATAAATATTATTAACTATAAACTGTTATTATTCCAAACTGTTTGCTTTCTGCTATGAAGTTAAAGTATATACTTCATGTCTACTTCATATATATTCATAAAGTATATCACTGCACTGGGTAATCTTGTTACTTTGCTATACTTATACTAAGAAGGCTATAGTATTGTAACAATATGTAGTAGAATAATGGGTATATACTGGGAGATTTGTTATCTAATATGTATCTATTATTTATTAATTCAATATATATATTATTAAATATTAATTTTTAATTATACTATAGGTGATAAAACTATTAGCACAAATCAAATACATAAACATTGTCTTTTTCAATTTTTCAAAGTGAAGTAGACAAATTAAAAAATATTCTAATTAGTTAATTTATTTCAATTTCTATTAATAAGACAACTGATACTTGTAGATATAGCATTGTTAATATTTTATTTAGCTTTTGCAATCAAACCAAGTTGGTTAAAATAGAATATCTAGATAGTATCAATTATTTTACAGTACCAAATAGCATAAGACATCTAATATATATATATATAAAGTGCCAATTTTAATATCTATATAATTAATTCTAATTGGTTAATTTTGATATAATTGATCTAATTTGTTAATTAAACATATATATTTTCTTTTTTTTAATATTAAATACCAATTTTTTTAAATTATAATAAAGGTTAACTTTTAATAACTTCTTTAAAACAAAAAATAATAGAAAATCCTCTAACAAAAATGTAGTTTGGCTAAATATTTATCAATTTGTCAAAAGGTTTTTTGATTTAACTTGTTTTAAAAAAGTTATAATAATTTAAAGCTTTTATTAATAAAAAGTAGATGTGTTTTGCTATCTGATACTATACAATTTTACAACTAATATTGTCAGCTTTAAATTTTTATAAAATCTCTTTTTCTAATATTGTTTTATTTATTAGTAATAATACTATGTATATAAAAAAGGCCTATTCAAATATATTGTTTACTTAATATCTTAACTTAAATATAATTGTTGTTTTCTAATAGCACAAGTATACCCAATACCAAAAGGTAAAAGCTGAGATTTCGACCTTAACAATATATAGCCAATTGCACTCTTAGAAATATTTAGAAAATGCATAACCAAAATCTTAACTAAGCGAATCTCTAAAGTTATAGAAGAAAAATATATCTTAAAGGGTCCAAATTTTGCATAGTTACTAGGCTGCTTAATAGTCAATGCAATAAACCTAGTTGATATGATCTTCTAAGAAGCTAAAGAAAATAAAAAAAAGCTGTGGATAGTTTTATAAAATATAAAAAAAGCCTATGACTTGGTTTCAATAACAACATTAAAGCTAGCACTAGAAAGAGTAAAACTTCTAGAAAGAACAATCCAACTAATATTAGAACTGTTTGTAGAAAGAAAAGTTAAAATAATAACAAATCACAGAACAATAAACAAATTTGTAGCAGGTAATAGAATCGAACAAGAAGAAACAATCTCACACTAATTTGAAGAATATTCTACGACCTCTCTTATGAAGAATTCAAGATGATCCAAACCTTAAAAACAAAGTTCAAAGTAAAGAAATACTAGATATAAGTATCAACTCTGTTAAATATGAGGTTTTTAGACAAGCTGCAGTTGCTTTTGCAGATGACACTACATGGATAGCCAAGAATAAAAACCAAATAAAAAAGATAATTGAGATCTTACAAAGGTTCTTTGTTCTTAACAATATTAGTATCAATAGTAAAAAATCAAATCTATTTGTACTAAATACAAGTAAGAGAAAAAGAGGAAAACTATATAAAGATAGAAATGATAGAATTGTTGCAGAAGGGAAAAAAGCTATTATGAGGTTGCTTGGCATTTGGTTAAGCAGTCATACAAGTAAAGCACAAATAGTTAAGAAAGCAATAGCTATAGTTAAACAGTTTGCAATGTTATTATACTACAAAAAAGCAACAATAAGTTAGCTAGTATATATAAACAATATGTGTTTAGTGCCAAAATTAGTATATATATTACAAAATAGTAAACTATTACAATTGATGCTAGATAAAATATACTAGCCCTTTATCAGACTAATTAAGAATAAAATAAAGTTAGCAGTATCAACAGAGAATTATATAATAACATATCAGGGACTTGGCAAATGCAAAATACTCAGACAAAAAATTCTATGCTGCCAAGTAGTAAATCTTCATGATAGGCTAAATAGCAATAATTAAGTAAGCAAGTTAACAAAGATAAGGATATGTCAAGATTTCTTACTAGCTGACTTGATTGGAAGAAGGTAGGAGGAGTCAAGAAATCCAAGTATCAAAAAGATTTAGAGAAACAACTTAGCAAGCACAATCCTGCTTAAAGCAAGAGAGTTAGGAGTAACATTCAGTGCAACAAATGATCTATGAAAGGTTTATAATTCTGAGCTAATAATTTATAAAATTATAGGAGATAAAACATTTTACAAAGCATGTAGAAGTATACAAGATTATAATTTGTTTTTCATAAATTAGTTGATCAAAGCTAATAGCTATAGAGTTTTGGCATAGAAAAAATTTCATGCACTATAAGCAAAATCTTTGAAAGATTATAAACCAGAATGGTCCAAAGCTATCAAGAACTATTTCAAAATAGACCAGAGTAGAATAATAAGAAAAGTTAGAGCTCAGATTCAAGAACAAAACACAATGGCAATAAAGATATATTCAAAGAAAGTATCAACTAATAAACAAAAGCATGAATGGATTATAGTGAATAATAAAGAAGAAGAAGCTTCAATAGTAGGCAGAGTTAAGAGAAAAAAGAAAAACAAATATTTGCTTAAATATTGGAAACTAGAGGAAAGTATCAAAAATGAGAAGCCAATTCTAGATAAGTGTAAGAATTGTAAAAAAAAAAGCATAGAAAAAGTTTAGAGTAAGAGTTCTGGGTAGAAAAAAAGATTATACTAGAATTAATTTAAACAATAAATCAAAAGACAGGCCCTAAAAAAACAGCATTAATTGAAGAAATAGTTTGGTACAAAAAAGTAACAAACAAAAAAAAGAAAGGTAAAAGAGAACAAGGGCTGTTTTCAATAGAAATAGAAAATCATATAAAGAGTTTTATAAGATGGTATAGTTTTGATAGAGCACTAGAAGAGATGCTAGAAGAACAACTTGAAACAAATATTAGTTGCAAACAAAAGAACTATATATTCTACACTGATAGGTCTTTAGTCCAAATAGATAAAAAGAATATAATAGGTGCAAGTTGGGTACAGGTTAACGAAGAAGAAGAGTTTCAGATAGTTGAAGGGAAAATTAGATTTGAGAGATGGCCTTCATCAACAAAGGCAAAATTGGTTGCAGTATAGTTAGCTCTGTTAACAGTAACTAGTAATAGTAGAGTAGTAATTAACTTAGATAGTAAAGCTACAATTACAAGTTTATAATATAATAAGCAGTTAGAAAATACAAAAAAGTGAAGTAAAAGAAAGAATTACAAGCTAGTTTTGTTAATTAAAGATTTGTGCAAGTCAAACCACATTTCAGTAGATTTGGTCAAGATCAAGACATATAGTGAAGTAAGATGGAACAAGAGAGCAGATATACTAGCAAAAGAAAGAACAAGACTAAATATCTGCTCAAATCTTAAAATAGAGAACAATCCTAAATACCTTTTTATCCTATATTGGAACAATTTTCTAGTAGAGATTCCTACAAGAAAGCTAATCAAAATGCTAATAAATATGAGGGTGGGAGCTAAATGGAAAACATCAAGTATAGTACAAATACTCAAGTACGACCAAGAAGCTAAGCACAACTGAAGGTTATTTTGGCAACAAAATAAAAAAATGACAGGCATTAAATGCAAGTTATTAGAAGCAAGCAAATACTTCGCATTCAGATTAAAATATCTATGCAAAGAAATACCAGTATTAACAGTGCTGAAGAAAAGGAAGCCAGAAGTTTACAGTACAAGTAAGTGCTGTGCTTGCCAAAATAAAGAAGAATTAGTCAAGCACTTAATAGCATATAAAGCATATAAAGGCTACTGAGTCAATATTGAAAATGTTACAAATAAACTAGTATAGAAGGTTCTGAACAGTATGATCAAAAAGAAGCTAGCTAAAGACATCTTCATGAATAGCTTGTATAGGGACAAGACCAACATAGGCAGAAGATATTTAAGTTATATAAGCAGTCTATAGAGTATAGTCACATTAGAAAAGCTTGAAAAATTAGATTTAATACGATCTGAAGTAGGCAAAGCTATTAAAACTTTCATTAAACTTATAGAAGAAGGTTTTTATAAGGAAATCTGATCTTGACATTGTCAAATAACAAGCAAATAAGAAAAAAAAAATAGGATTACTACCAAGAAAAAAAAGTTATGTTCTTAGAAAAAAGAAAAGTCCAAAGCAAATAAAACAAGTCTACAAGAAAAGAAAGCAAGAAAGCAAAATAAAGCAGATAACAAAAATATACAGATCTTAGAATGAAAAGTAGAGATCAAATGGCTTTATAAAGAATATGTGAAAGAAGTAATATGTAAAAAGTTAATACTGTTTTGGTTTAGTTCTTAGAGAGCTAATATATTTTTTGATTTATTCATAAATTAGTGCGATAGTTGCATCTAGCATCTAAAGGTAGCCAGGTAAGATTGGGCTTGTAGTTGTAGCTTTGTTGTTATTAACTAGAATTAGTTTTTACAATTAATTTGTAAACTGTACATAAGTTTTGGCAAGATTATCAAAGATTAAAAAAAAAAAAAATTGTTGTTTTGCTTATATTTTAAGTTTAGTTAGGGATTGCTAAATATATTTTAACAACTTTAAGTTTCTTATATATATAACTTCTAATATTAAAGATATCTTTACTCATTTTCCTACTTATAAAGAAAATAGTCAAATTTTTTTTTTAAATCTTGCTTCATTGAATTCATTAGATTCATTTTTAGAAACTTCTGATCTTAGTTTATAATTGCCTCCATTGTTTATAAAAACTTACTAAAATAATTAGTTTAATTTTGTTATCTGGATTAAACCATACTTCTTATATTTTGTTCAATTTTTTAATATAGAAAATATACTCAAAAATTTTTCAAAAGTGGTTAAAGAATTAGCCAAACTTTTTTCAAATCATAAAAATATTTCAATAATCAAATTAATTATTAAATTTATTTCCTTAAATGCTCAATAGTAAGAATATTATATATAATATTATATATATATAGAATTACAGTATATAATTATTAATAAGTATATTAATTAGCTTAATTTAGAATTTGAAATTCTTTAAAATATGCAATAAACCTGTTGCCTCTTATGTTTTTTTATAAATTAGTCAGACTTGCACTATATTACAAGTGGGTATCAAAAATCTACTATTTAATACATTTATATACAACAAGATTCAAGAAAAGAATCTAAATTTAATATTCTTTAACTCAATTTTTTTACAAGCTTTTAATTATTATTTAACAAGCTTACAAAACATATTGATAGCCATTCTGCATTATTACTTTTTAATGCTATACAATGCTTTGATTCTAAATTTATTTGGTATTCAACATCATGACAAGATATTAAATATTATATCACAATAGAAAAATTTAAAAATTTAAATAATGACTTGTTAAATGAATGGAATATTTATTGCAAACTTGGTAAAGAATTAGATAATAACTTAAACTTGGATAAATATTGAAAAAAAAAATCTAACAATTTATCATCTTTTTTAAAAATTGTATTATTTTATATTTAGTTATCTATATCTGGTGTTTTTGCAGAATGGAGTTTTAGCAATTATAAAAATATTTTAAGTAATAAGCAATATAATCTTTCACAAGATTCTTTGTTAATGTTAAACTTACTTTATTTTAATAAGGCAGTTTAAATAATTTGTAAACATTTTTTTTTTCTTTTTTAGTAATTTTTTTTTAGTTGTTAAAATTTTTTTTTCTTTAAATATATATATTTTTTTTCCTTTAAAAATTTTTTTTTTCTTTAAAATTTTTTTTTTAAATTTTTTTTTTCTTTAATTTTTTTTTTCTTTTTTTTCATAAATTTTGTAACACAAATTCATAATTATCACATTATGTAATGATAAATCAAAGTTAAAATAATATAAATAGTAGGGGTCAGCAAATAGGCATGCCAGGCACATTGGCACCAGGCCATACACTAGCGATTTACTTATTTCTGCGATTAACACAAAACCAAAAAGGAAATCGAATTTTGTAAATAAACCAAGTGCGTAAAAATAGAAGTTTAGGATTAGGACGTTAGGGTTGTGAGCTTTAGCAATAAGTTAAAGTTTTTTATATGTAAAATTTCATTTCTGTTATTTTTTATTAATTCACCAAGGTCGATCGATTTAAACACTAGTTTTTGAGTATTTTCGCTTTCTTTTCTTTTTTTCTTCTTTTGCACGTGTTCGGATTCTATGTCGGACTGATCCGGAAAACCAAAATTTCTGTTCTCTGATTGGCCATTTCCTTTTTAGAAGTTTGTATTACTCGCACAAATAAGTGGCTGCTGGTGACCCGTACGGGTCACGGATCGAAAATTGCTCCCACCCGGGTCAGTGATGTATTGTTTGCATCCGAAAATATGTATCAATAAATAAGCAATACGATAATAAATAAATTCAAATTTATAATGGACATAAACATTGGTTATAAGGGGACCTCAAATTTGATTTAAATTCGATTTCATAATCAGTTATGATCCTGAGCTGATTGATATCGATGGAAACGAAGTTGTTGTTACTCAGAAGATTGTTAATTGTATGAAATATTTCAGCTTAGAACTTATGAGCATGGGCGTACGATTTAGAATTCTTCTTGACATATTAAAATAATCGACAAAAGAAGACTTTTATCTATATTTTCTGTAATTTAATTAGTATACGAAAGTTGACGGTAATCATGCGTCATGGTTAACCTAAGACCTTGTCTAGTTCTAAGAAAAATTCGCCCGATTTCTAAAATAATAATTTATTGTACGTTAAAAAAACCACTTACCGGTATATAATAAATTTATAAAATTTATATATAATTTAACTTAAATAAATAGTACTTAATAAATAATTGATGGTATTTCAACATACAAATTTTAAGATCAAATTTTACAGTATTAAGACTGCTTTGTAATATTTCACTTATATAAAATTCATCACTCATGCTAGCTACTACAGTAAAATATCTTGCAATCTTGCATCTCAGATCTAGATTTATTGGAAATATTTTTAAAAAATGAACACTTTTGTTTAATATGCAAAAATCAATTTGTTTATTTCATTTAAATGAGGATTCATTCCTATTATGAGTTCCAATATACAGTAAATTCGATTTGATTAAAATATTACAGTTATATATATATATATATATAAATATATTGAAACAATTTTAGAATTGTCTTTAAAATTAGATTATTAGTATTAAAATGAATTGATTATATGTATTGATCTCAGCACCAACACAAATTTACACGCGCTGACATCTTGATGTGATTATCATATTTGAACGTATAAAGAAGCGCAGCTTCTTTTACCGTCCAATAGTGAGTCGGATTGATAATGAGGTAATGACCAAAAGGAACCTTGATATAGTATTTTTAAAGCACTCTGAATGGTATCCATAATGATCGAAGTACATTTTCGAATAGAAAATTTCGCTCTACGTCATTTATGTCTTGTTGGAAAATATTTACAGTTCTTCTCGTTTTTGGTGATGGTCTGAAAATCGCGGATATTGGCAGACCTGTCATGAATTCGATTATTTGTTCTGAGTAATAAAAGAAAAATAATAAATATGAGTACGGTTAAGAAATATTCTTTTCTGGTCATGAAACTGATTTATAGTCAAATATTATATATGTTAAAATACTCACTTAAATACCAAGAGACATAAATTGTGACAAATAGAATCATTATTACTTGTATGAGTGGACGAAGGCAGTAGAATATTTGTAGCAAAAAAATGTCTAATTGCAAAAAAAGAGAACAGATGAGATTACAATTTTATGTTATGCTTTTGATGTAATAATTTTTTATTTGAAAAATACGAACCTGTGACAACTGGAATCATGGTTTTTTATAGTTTTTGTTTTAAAAGAGTTGCTTTAGTTGGAATCTTTTGGTGTTAAGTTTAATGTCGTTAAAGGTAAAAACGAGTGCAATACAGAAAAAAGGCCTTTTCCAGCATATATATATATAAGTTTTCTAGGTTCTAGAACGTGTACTTTCTTGTTACTAAAAAGCTGCATTATTTTTTTATATTTTATTAGTATTGTTTCTATTATTTTTAAATAATAGTTTTGAAATAATAAATATGGAAAAAAATTAATTGGTTACATCTATGACTCTGGAGGATAAATTTCTACGCCATAACGGAACATCCTTAAGGACATAAGGTTTACATTTTCTTAACGTTAAGATTGTCCTAAAATTGTTATTTAAATATAAATATATATTGATATCTTTTAAAGTTAATATCGATATCACAAATCACACATTCACTTATTCAGCAGAATAACTATTTAGCCTTATTCTTGTTCATTCACCTCCTTATTTTATCTTAGGCATCATAAAAACCATTTATCTACGTACAAATTAAAAACTTTATAGGCAACATTTTAACACGTGATTTATAACTATTAACGCTTTAAATCCGTAAAGATAATACAAATTTGATAATACATTTATTGTTCATATAACAGATAATAAAAAAAAAAAAATTTTTTTTATATATGTATTAGTACGAAACGAATAATGATAATATTAAAGTTCTTGCAAAGAATGTGATGAGTGAACAATTATTCTTAATCAACTGCTGCCATTGTTCAACAAATTCAATAAACAGAGTCGATCGATCATTCGTTCTTTAGGAAGTTAGGATTTTTTAAATTATGACACACAACACTGTACATGAGTAACGATAAAAAATACACCATACAAATTTAGATTTATTAATATAAAATTATTTAATACGTATCCAAGATCATATTGAATTAATAATATTATTATATCCAAATTCGATTTTAATATGTATAACGATAAATGTTAAGAACTTTCCTTACTTTTATTAGGATAAATTAGAATATGCATTCATTTTTTTCTATAAAAAGCAAGTCTATTAACAGGAACCAGTAGTTTTCTACGTATATCCTCTCCCTTGCATTCGTTCAGAATCTAACTATACTGTATATACTCATAAATGGATTAACAATGCTACGTAACGTTAACGCTAACGACTAATTTTTTCTTTATTTAGTATCCAAAATTATTATTATTATTATTATTATTATTATTATTATCATTATTATCATTATTATTATTATTATTATTATTATTATCGTTGTTATTATTATCATCGTTATTATTATTACTATTGATTGTTATTGTTGTAGGTGGATATGAAAAAAGTTAGATTCGGAATTAACTTGATTTCGGGACTTAAAAAAACTTAAATGGTAACAGAATATTACATAACTAAATAATTTTATTTTTTGATAGCTAAAAATAAAATACATTTTATTCGGCACCTTTACTATGATCGCACCAACAGAATAACTATATATTATCCGATAGCAATGATTGCATTTTTGTATTCTGATTATTAAATTAAAAAGCTACGTAAAACATAAAATATATTATGTCACGATTCTACCACTTCTAATTGATTGATAACCATATATCTGGACACTAAAATATACAAATACCTAAACCAAACTAATTGAGATTTGTGATATTTCATAGATTTTCTTGATCGAATATATTGTTGTAATGTAGCCACAAAGAGAAGAGAATTAGGAAGATTAAGTAATTTATCTTCCTTCTCAATTATCTCTTGATTTTTTTGCTTATTTTTATCATGAATATTTTGTTCATAAGAGGTATTTTCCGAAAATAATGACATAATATTAATATAATTATGAATAAAATAAGTTGGTAAAAGATCAAGAATAGAAATATATTTTCTTATGATGTTGACAGTTTTAAGCTTGTATAGTCGTAATAATTTGGATTTTGAAGAACCGGGTTTTGAAGTTTTAAATTTAGACGTGATTTTTGATAATACATAATTTCTTATAATAATGAAATTAAGAAACAATTAGATTAAATATTAAAATATTAAATTAAAGTTATGGAATTAATAGTAGTTACCTAGCACCATTATATGCAGCTGAATGGTTTGGATGTCCTGAAATTCCTTTATTATCGAAAGTAATTATCTATAATGCAATTTATTAGATGAATGGATGTAAATTGGAAAATTAATTTACAGTTTGAAACATACCACATCAATTCCGTTTTTTTCAACATACTCTTCAATGATAGAAGAGATTAATTCAGGATTCCAATCATTTTTCGGGCCATCTTGCAATTCACTAAATCACAACCAATTGAAAAAAATAAACATATAAAATAAGATGTCACCTATTAAAATTTGGATACAGGATGATAAAAAACTCACCGATGATCCAACCATTTGACAAATTTGACATCAATTCCTAAAGAAGTACAACTAGCTTCAAGCTCTTTCTTTCGGATTTTTCCAAGTCCAGATTCATTTCCTATTTGTAATGATCATTCAAATAAGAAGATTTAACAAAATCGAAATAGTAACAAGATTGAACATTGCATAATTACATTCGATAAAACTAACCAACAGATAGACACAAGACATGCATTCTATTTTTATATTCCCTATCGCCCAATTCTAATAAAGTAGGACCAAAAAACATGCATTCATCATCTGGATGTGAAATGACTAATAGCACATTTAGTCCGGTAATCATATTTACAACATATTTTTTGGATGATATTATAACATAGTAAATAAATATTGTATTCAAGAATATGAGAAAGAAGCAGGTTGTTAGTATGAATACGAACGACATTTTTGATCATTCGACCAACTGCATTTGACAAATTTATAATTTGAAGGATAGTTCCCGTGATCTTGAGTAACAATATTCTGTAAAGGTCCTAGAATTGTCACGCACAGAATTTAAGTTTATTTCGATCATAATCACATGTATCGGTACCGCGATCGTACGTATGTATGATGATTGCTTTGACCAATAAAATGCAAATTGTATGTGCTGATGAAAAATAAATTCGAATAATAAATATAGTAAAATAGCTATATATATATATATATATATATATATACGTATTCTATAGTACAGATAAAGTTCTTACTTTGCGGAATAAAGTATAACTTGTAATTTTCATATCATAATAAGAAAAATTTCAGAAAGGTAAACAGTGAATTAAGATTATGAGCAACAGTCAGAAAGAAATGGAGACATTTTAAATATAGGTACATTACCGTATATTACCGATTCGAAGCAACCAAAATATTATGGGTTAGACCAAATTATATGTAATCTCTTCATTTTAGCCGAAACCCCTTTTTTTTTAATATAGAATTTGTGGAAATTCGGTATCAGCAATTTCTTTATATATATATACGTATATTATATAACTGATAATAAAAAAATTCTTATAACATTTACTAGCAGCTAGTTGCATCTCTATGCCTCGCACGTGAAC
>CAJVPU010000874.1:0-15006 GCA_910591775.1 Dentiscutata heterogama | reverse complement strand
TTGTTGTAAGAGAGAAATTGGAGAAGTTTGTATTTAATAGATGCAGAGTGAATATTGTTAGTTGAGGCATTAAAGTTTCCAAGTACGATGGGAAGCAGGTTGAGAGTATAGGCATCTTGTATCCTTTGGATAATAGTATTTTGAGCTTGAAGTCTGATAGAGACATCATTGCAAGGAAGATAGGTCGAAATGATACGGAATTTAAAATCATGTTTAAAGAACAGGTCAATAAAGATAGCATAGCCGGGGAAGGTAGCTATGTTATGTATATGAGGTGTTAGTGAGTTACATATTATAATTGCAGTACCAGCTTTGGAGTTTTCAGTACAGGACCAGAAGTAAGTATAATGAGGGATTATAAGACGTTTTGAGGTAAAGTTGTTGCTAGCTAGTTTGGTTTCAGTGAGGCAAATAATATTCAGTTTGTTAGATAAATAGTAGTCTTCCCATAATTGTTGTTTAAGGTTTTGGTTGAAGCCTCAAATATTATGAGTGTATATAGAAGGTTTAGTGGAGAGTAAAAGGTATTAGATAGATCAGTATGGGGTTCAGGAGGTGTAGGTGAGGAAGAATATTGTGTATGAGATTTTAGGGAAGTGTGGGGATTTGCAAAGATAGCACTTTGGTAGGTACAATTAGGTGGTCAGAAAGGGGACAAGGTTCTTGTGGAGTGTAGATATGGGCTTCACTATAATCAGCTTTGATAGAAATTATGAGTTTATTCTGTAAATTGTTCCAAAGGCTATGTTTGATGAGATGAAGAAGAAAGGAATTGATTGTTTGAGGGGATGGAAGGAGTGGAAGTTGGTGGTGTTTGAGGAATTTGTTAAAGCAGGTTGAAGGGTCACAGAAGTCTAAAGATATTGGAAGTAATGCCTTAGATTTGTCTTTTACAAGAGCGCTCACCGTATACCTGGCTCTTACAGTTCCGCAAGAAATAGCAGTGCTCAGGTTGTGTGTTAGAGAACTGTGTGTATCTATCTCTTCCGGGTAAAGTATATAAATATATATAGAAGATAATTATCATATATATATGTGTATATTTATGTTTAACTTTATTTGTTATAATACTTAACAAATCGATTATTTATATACATGAACTAGATTCTATCAAGATGATTCCAAATATAGATCAACTATACAATTGTTTATTATTATTATTATTATTAAAAATTTAATTAATTTTTTAACTATTAATATCAAATAATTTTTTTAGTGTGCATTTGATACATTAAAATGCAATTATATAATTAATTAGTAAATTTTACATAAAAGAAATTTAGCACTGATTTTAATATCACTACTCTACTTTTTGAAATTCAAAGTTTCTTTCTTATCTTAAATTTACATCAAAGCATTATACTTTTTTTTTTCTAATTTGAACTTAGATTTTGCCAAATTTTATATATTTAATTCTTACTTTCCTTTATTTTAAGATTTATATTTAGTGAATTAAGTATTTATAGTTAATATTTCTTTCTTTTTTTTTAGCTCTTATTTTTTTCTTTTTATATTATATTTTCTGTTTTTATTTTTTATTAATTTGCTATATGTATACAATATATTAAAAAAATATATTAGGTATATTTATTTGTTATCATTATAGCTATTTAATTTCTTTCTTTTTAATTTGAATTTTTTTTTTTAATAGCAAAAATATAATTTCATAAATAGCTAAACTTAATTAAGCCAATCATATTAATTATTTTAATATAATTCTAATTTTACATTTAAAGAATTATTCAAGGTGGCTTCCTGAAATTTATAATACTACTGCCACAGTATATATTTTATTTAATAATATGATATTGAGATTTTATCAATATATTATGTATTATAAAAACTAATTCTTTATTTAAAGTATATAATCTTCTATATTACTAAACGACATGCTATAACAATGATGCTACTACTATATTTTCATATATAATAATTTATAAATCTGTGATTAGTTCTTATATTTGATCAATTAGATGATTTTTTTAAATTATTAAATATATATTATTTTTTTTGTTTTTTTTTTTTTTTAGCGATTATTTTACAACTTTACTTTTTATTATAGATTAAATATTTAAACAATATGTAGGTTCTATTTATAGCTATGCTATTTAAACTAAAGTGTGGCTTATCTGGTTGCTAGTTAGTACCTATGTGCAACATGCCAAAGTAGAATTAACCTCACTGTTTCTCTCTTATTTACCTCAGATAAGAGATTCATAGTTTATTGGCCTGGATTTATAGCCTATTATAATCTTTTCTTAGTTATTATTCTACCAGAACCATCTACTAGTTCATATCTAGTTGTTAACTTTTTCTACTACTATATCTAATTTTTTTCTAAAATCATTCTACCATTTTTTTCTATTGCTATTATTACTATTATTAATATTATTACTATTTTTCTTTCTAATATTTTCTGGTTTTTTTTTTTGCTATTGGGTAGTTTCAGAGCTTTTCTTTTTTTATTGGACTTCTCCAGGGTTTTTTTGCTTTTTTTTTCTTTTTGTTTTTTGGTCAATTTGAAGTTTTTTTTTCCAGGTTAATACTTTATTGCAATGCTGTATCTATATTTATTCTTGAAAAAAGAAATGCTACTTGTCTTACTACTTGAGTATTATAGCTTCTAGTATTTTCTTTTAGCTTTTAGTAAGGATGCTAGATCTATTTCAATAAGTTCTCTTGCTATTTCTTTTCTTTTTTGGATCTGGTTTTTTTTTTTCTTGTTTTATCAAAATTTGTTGAAGAGTTGTATATGAGCTTTTTCCCTTTATTTGTGAGTCCAGGTTCTTCCAAATTCTTTTGTAATTGTATACTCTTTTTTTAACAACTTTGTTTTATCCTTTTTGCATATTGTTAAGTAGTCAAAGTTTTTCTCTTCTTGTAAGCATTTTCTGCAAATTGCTGAGAGATAGAGATCTTCTTGATTTCTTTTTTAAAATTAAAGTGTGAAGAACAATCTGCTTAGGCTTTTAAGTTAAAAACTCTATTTTTGTTAGTTTTAAAGAATTTTTCTTTCTCTTTTCTTTCTTTTTCCCACAATTTTTAGAAGATTTTCTAGTTCTGGTTTGTGACTCTTTTCTGGTAAATATTAGCTTTTAAGTTTTAGAAAAATAGTCATTTTACTTTGTAGAATGTGTGAGTTATCTTTTTGAGAAAGTTGTGAAGTAAATTTTGATTATTTGGTTTTCTTATATTGGACTAAAAGTAATACTCTGGATCTTGTTTGTATTATGAAATATTGCTTCAGGTTCCTGTGCATTTTTTTTGCTGCTCTATCTGCAAGATCATTTAGTATATTTCTAGCATATACTTTTATTTTGATAAGGTGGATCTTATTGTTTTTAGTTGTAAGGTTTTTAGCTATTGCTCCAAAGATACTTGAGTTCTTTATTTTACACCAAGATCTTGTGCTTTTGGTTTTCTGAAGTTTTTCTATTGCTTGAATGGCTACTTGGCTATCTGTATAAATATTTATTTTACTATTGTTCGGAGAGACTAAGGTCTCTTTAAGTATAGCTGCTAGTTCTGATCTACTTGAAGAAAACTACTCCTGAATTCTGCCCTTTAGCTCTCTAATTATATTTATCTTGTTATCTATTTGAATTATTTTGTATCTAGCTCTATAGTTCTCTTTTCCCTCTCCTCCAAGTAAGCTATCAGTATAAAATATTATTTCTATAAATTTTTGGTTTTTTCTAACTATGCCTATTAGTTTCTATTGTTTGTTTATATTTACTATTGTATTCTTGATTAGATACTCTTTCTAGTTCTCAGTATAAATAGGCCATTGAATTTCTGTTTCTTCTTGAATTCTGGTTTTCTTTTTTGGAGCTACCAAGTCTTTAAGATATTCTAGCTTAATAGATGCTGTCCAACTTCCCTCACTTCTTCTCTTAATCCAGAAGCTTATATTTTTATTTTTTTTGCTTTGACTTTTAAAGTGTTAATAGTAGAAATGATTTTTGAGTTTAGCTTGCTATTGTGATCATTCTCTTTGTTTTTCTCATCCTATTCAGTTACTTGAACTTTTTTATTTGGAAGTTTCTTTTCTACTTTGCTAATAAAGCATGTCTTGCTTTATCTTTGTTTTTAATTATCCATTCTTTTTTAAATTTCTTGTGTGATATATTGATTTTCTTGGGTTTTATATGTTTGATATTGATTGTGTTTATATGGAAAAAAGTTTTAATAAGAACTTATCTTCGAGTACTTTATTTTTTAGATTTTGGAACCATACTGACACATATTCTTTAGTTATAAAACCTTTAGTTCTGTAAATTTATTGTCAAGTAAACAATATATTATCTTGTTGTGAAGTTATTGTTCTAGATACCACAGGTTAAGGTTTTTGAGAGAGGTGCTACTTTTTTTCAAATTATTTTTGTTAAGTAGGTTTTTTATTTCTTTTAGATTATTTATGCTTTGGGCTATCGCCCAGCTTTCTTTCTAGCAAGAACTTTTGATATTATTACCTAGTTATTTGGCTGCTATTATTAAGATTGTTTTTCTACTTAAGTAATTTTAGTTTTTATTTTTTAAGAGCCAAATGTAGTTGAGGATCTTAGTGATAGTTGGGCATCTTTAAACTGCATTTTAGTAAGATCACCTACTAGATTTGGATTGTTTATTCTGATTACTCACTCTGAGATTATATGCTCTGTATGATATTGCTATAATGAGTTAATTTCCTATATATTTTCTTGTATTGAAATAGAGTTTAATACTGTTGAAACAAGTTCTGATTTCCATTTTGCTATCTTTAGAACTGGTTGATATAGTTTTTCATATTTTTTTTTTGATAGCAAAATTGGGCTAATTTTGTATTCTGCTCTAGGAAAAATTACTATATTGTTTATATTTCTTGCATGCTCTATTAAAATTTTTTTTTAATATTTTTTAAATTGTTGTAAACCATTTAGGTTGGCGGCCACAGACTGTTTTAAATATGTTGTGGTAAAAGTTTTTTTAGATTAGAATTGTAATATGTTTATGTTTAGTAAATTGTTTTATTGCCAAGATCTGATGTTAATTTAAACAGTGTTTAACATATATATAGTTTTTTAGATTGTGAAGTATGAGATTTATAAAGTGTCTGGATATATGAAGTGGAATTGGGCTGATATTAAGGTAGTGCATAGCACAATCAAATGAAAATTTGACTATCAAATATTTGTTAATACTTATATTTAAATCAGATATCAAATGATTACAAATTAACCAAATATATACTATTGGTTAATTTGCAATTATTTGATATCTAACTTAATTACAAGTATTTAACTGTTAATTATTTGTTTGATTGTGCTGAGCATTATGTTTAGATTTGTATATTAAATATTAAGTTGGTGGATATGAAATATAAGGTGGGTAAATATTTTATATTTTTTGTAAGTAAAGGTTAGCTAGTCGATAAGTATAGATATGTTAGTAAAGATGTTATTTTGAATTTGTTGGAGATGTGCTTAAAGATTAGTGAGATATAGGTAAGTTAAATAGGTTTTACAGAATTGATGCATAGTATGTTTGTTGTTATTGATTAGTATATAAGTATAAAAGTAGAATAGAAGAGAGTTAGGAGTATAGTATGCAAGTAAGGCTTTTTGTTTTACTATTAAGTGTAGTAGCATGTTAGAGATTGACAATTAGATAAGATGAGGTAGATGTTGAAGAGTTGATATTGTAAATGGGCTAGTAAAACTAAGTTAATGATATAGATAGCTTGTTTTTTAGTGATTTTGGAGAATTTTTAATTTATTTAGTTCTGTATAGAAGTTTTGTTTAAGTTTTTTGATAATATAATAGTTGTTGATCGAGTAGTTAATGTAAGTTTCTAGAAATCTAAAAGTATGTTTAGCAAGAAGGTTGTATACAGGTTAATCTTAAAACAGTATAGGGTTTGAATATTGTAATTGTTGTAAAAGAGTATCAACTTGTATGCATTGACTATAATCTTGGCTATGTAGAAAAAAAAGAGACAATATTAAGTATTTGTTTGAGTGATGTGCAGTTGGGAGCTATCTATATAGTATTATCCATGTAAACAATTATATTTGTAGTTGAAATAAATGTTTGGTTAAAGTTAGATAGATCAGCAAATATAGTGTAGCCAAGTGTTAAGTTAGAGATATAGTGGGTTAAAAGGTTGTAATATATTTGCCAGAATATAGAGAAATTGTTTCATATTGATCTATTCCATCTTCAATATTGTAGAATTGTATTATGCTAAGAGTTGTGATAATTTAATTTTGATAGAAGCTAAAAATATTTGTTATTAAATTGATGAATTTTGATGATATACTGAGTCTGTAGAGTGCTTTTTGAAGAAGTGGTAAGTGTACAGTATTATAAGCTTTGGACATGTCTTGTAACAATATTCAAATTTTTTTCTTGTTTATTTGTATATTTTTATAAAGATGTGTAATAAGTTGGATAGGTTGTAGTGTCAATATTAGTGGGAGTGCTAAATTGTTTGCTAGATCAAAAGATCATTTTGTAGGAGGATCAAGTTGAGTTATATAGTGAGTATTTTTGCAAAAACTTTCATATATATTCAATAAGTATAATGGGGGTAGGATTTTGAAAGATCTTCTGGGTGGTAGCTTTTTTTGGTATAGACTAGATAAAGCCTTTGCACCAAACAAAGGGGATGGTTAGGAGTGATATACATGTATTAAAGATTTTTGTAAGTGTAAAAATTGCTATGAAGGGGAGTTTCTTTAATATCTCATTAAAGATTGCTGAAGAGCCTGTGGCTTTATTATTTGAGATTGCTACAATAGTGTTTTGGACTTCACTTGTTTCAATATATACAAGGAGTGTGAAGTATATATCTTTAGTTACATTAGAGGTTGGTTTGTAATACTGTTTCTATTTATACCATAGTGTATTATCATAGGGGGGGGTTTAATTTGGTCTAGTTATAAAAATATTAAATGGTTGCTTTTTTAATTTCTTGGGGAAAAGTCAAGATAGAAGAAGATGTTAAGATATTGTAAAAGGTTATAGAAGTATAGTTTTTATGCAGAATGCTATCAATTATCCTAGAAGTATTTTCTTAAAAGTTGATATAGCATCTATTAATGAAGGTTTGAATTTGTTCCTGTTTTAGATTATTGTTTTTAGTGTTTCTTGCACTATAAAGAGAGGGACAGAAATCACGTGTTTTTTATTTTATATAAAGCTACTCTCTCTTCTCTTTAGATAATTTCTAATTTTATTTTTATATATAGATCTATACTTTAAAAAAATATGTATTTTCTGTTCCTTCTCTAAAGAGTTTTTTGTAGTTGAAGAAGTTGGCCTTTGGTATTTGAGAATATGTATATTATTAGATCTTGAGGTGCTATAGTTTGGCTAGTGATTTGGGTAAGTGTGCTTATTTTATTGAAGAGTTTATTTACTGTAACTGTTAAATGCTGTAAGTAAAAAAAAGTAGGCCAGAAGAGTATTAACAAAATATGGTTAATATATTATAGTGTGCAATATAAAGAGCTGGCTTTAAGTGAATATGCATAGAAAATGTATAGGCTAGTAAAGGTATGTGGAATAAATTTATTTGCAGCCTGTTTAACTATATTGTTAATATTATTAAAAGTTATGTTTAGTTGTTTAATGTTTTTAATTTGATCTTGGTGATGGTTAGTAGCTCTTAAATAGATAGTTTTAAAGATGGCAAAGTTATTCTATAATTCCTGTATTATATTGTCATAGTTGTAGATTTTCTGATATTGTTTTTTTTGTCATAGTTGTTTGCAGATTAGGGTGGTATGCCAATAGGTTGTAATTTTTTGGTAATTGCTATTAGTAATAGTAAGGAAGTTAGTTAGTTAAAGGATATAAAAAGTGAGTATAATTTTGGGGTTGATCTATATGTTAACACTTTGGCTGTGAGAGTTGTTTCTGCTTCAAGTAGAATCAGTAATATGGTGTAGTTGTAATAGGCTTATTAATTCTGTATTAACAGGTATTGAAAAAAGAGGTTGTGTTTGTGAAAGTTGTTTTAATAGATATTGCAGTTAAAATCTCTAGCAATAATTAAGTTTATATTGCATGACTGAGTATCTTGAGACCAGAAAATCAATTGTTGTTAAGCAGTGCGAATATATAGTGTAATTGATAAAGGAAGGTATACTGCAATTAGCTATATTTTATTATTAGATAGAAGATAAAGATTTATCAAAAGAGCAATACTGAAAAATAAATATATTTTGTGTATATAGAGCTGCAAATTGGGGTTGAGTATAATTGTAACTCCTTTGCTAGATTTCTAAATATTTGCATTAGCTTGATTGCAATTTGCTGTATAAATCTTGTAGAGGGGGTTGGAAAGAGATATAGAGTTGATGGTTGATATAGTGAGTTTTGTTTCAGTAAAGAAGGCTATATTGATTTTGATGGAGTTACAGTATTCAAGATGAAGTTATAGTTTTAGTATTTGATTAAGGCCCTATATATTGTGATTTAGAATATTTAGAGTAGTAGGATTGTTTGTGTTTAGTATTGTATTAAGTGTTTGATTTATTGGTAAAGCACTATGTGATAGAGAATAGTTAAAAGTGGAGGTGGTACTTGTTGAGATAGTTGTATATAATAGAAAATCATTAGTAGAGAGATTGTTATTGTTTATTTGATATTTGGTTAGTAGTAGACTCTGGTAAATGTTTGATTAGTTGTGTAATAGACATGTTGAGGAGTGTTTTAGTAAATTTGTTATGGGTTTTATAGGAGTTAGTGAGTTCGTAATTATCAAAAATAGGCTATTCCAGGATAGATAAATTAGAAAGTAGAAGTAAATATTCAGGTATTATATTAAAGGCAAAGTGTGATTTAATTTTTTCAAGTGTTTTAATCACTATTGTTCTTTTTTGTATTGGAACTGATTAAATCAAAGTAGGGTTGAAGTGTAATAGTTGTGATTTTAGTTCTTTTAAAATTTGTAAACTTGTAGGTTTGTCATTGTTTTTAGTTTTACATTTGATATTGATCTAACTTGGTGGAATTTGTGCAAAGTAGTAGTATTTCCAGAGTTCTCTAGCAGTATCGACAAGAATTTTAGATAAGGTAATTGGTATTGTTATATTTATTTGACTAATTTGGGTATAATCAACTAGTAAATCAGATTTGTTAATAGGGTTTACTGTCATATACTCTAGTAATAAGAATAATGTAAACTTGTAGTATTGTTTTATTTCAGCTAAAAATTTTTTTGCAAGTGTTTTTTCTTTAATAGTGAAGGTGTAGTTGTTTTGGTTTTTTATTGTTTTAGGAGTTTTAGCTTTTGAACAATATAGTTATTAAGTAAGTATTTAAATTCATAGTGAGGGTGGAGAAGGTCTGTATATTTCTTAATATTTTCTATATTTTTGAAGTTGCAAGAAAAATAGCTTCTCAAGTTGTGAATAGTTGTTGAGGAGTTAAAAGAAGTGCAGGTTTAGGTGCAAGTAAGTTAAAATATTTGGGTAGTATTTTCTCTTCCAGCTTGTATAAGTTTACAAGTTTGCATTAATATTCAGAAAAATAAGATAGTGCTGTTGATCAGTGATTGGAATAGATCTTTAACTAAAAAATATAGTTCTGAGGAGTTTTTTAGAAGTTGCATAAGCTGTTCTTTAAAGAAAGACTCTGGCAGAGTTTTAAACTTATATATTTTCTAAAGTGTTACTACTATAGCTTTAATATAATTGCAGTTTTGTATTAGTAGTTCAAATAATAATATTTTGATTATATTGGCATGTATCTCCTTGATTAATAGTAAAAGAAGTTGAAGTCTTTTGGCCAAGATATCTTTAATAATATATCTTGTATTTTTAAAGCTAGTAAAGAGATCAATATAGCTGAAGTTTGCATAGTAAAAGACTTTACAAGTAATATTGTGGATGTTTGTTTTAATAAAGTTAATATTTGTAATATAATTGATAGCAATCTTCTTATTAAGCTTTTGCATAATCTGGTTTCTTTTATTTTTGTTTATGAAGTATATTTTATAGTATCTCTTATATTTTTTTAGAGCTATGTTGAATAGTGCTTCAAACTCTCTTTGATGTTGTAGTATTGTTTGCTTGTTCTGTGTAAAAGATTTAAAGAAGACAGTATTATAGTAGTTAAATTTAAAATTAATTGTTGTAGGTAGGTTGTATGAGGTAGGTTGTAAGTTAGCCTTGTGTTGAAAACATTTTATCATTTTTTCTTTGTCTTGGATAGCCTCTAAGATTTTATTGTTGTTCCACTTAGCTAAATTAAAGAGCTTATTTCTTTGTATTACTGCATGTAGTATATACTAGTTCTATAAAAAAGATAGCTTTGTTTGCATGTTTAGTAGGAGAGATAGGGCTTTGCTTGCTGACTATATATTTGGGGTAGTTCAAAAGTTATAGAGATTTTGATTTGATCTTTGGTATAGGTTAGCATTGTTGTGTTATATTGTTGTGGGTTCATGTTTATTTGTTGAAGTACTGGTTCTATTTGGTGATTTGGATTAGTTGCTTTTTGTTTGTTTTGTTCTGGCTGTAGGAATATTTCTATTAAATTGGAGTTTGAGAGTTGGGATTAACTAGTTTTGGTTTTGTTGTGTTGGTATCCTGTAATAATGATATTATTTGTGTGTCATGTAATTTCATGTGATCTGCAAACTAGAGTAAACCAGAATATTTACTTTTTGGTTTGGTATATAGAGTGTGATAAAAGTGCAATTGATATATTAATGTTTTATTTTGCAATAAGTGGTGTAATCTGAGGTGGTTGGGTTGTAGGTTCTGGGAGATTTTCTGGGTTGATTGAGTTTTTGTTAGGTATTATAGTGCCAAAGTGCTTTTCAAAAAAAGATTATAAGTAGAACTTTTGTTATAACATGTTGGGAGGAAGCTTCAAAAGAGCACTAGTTGGTATGATAATAGTTTTTTTGTTTCTACATCTTGTCTGCTGTGCTACTATGTCTTCTTGGTCTAGTATCACTAATTTGTCCCAATGAACTTTATATTTACAGTTGTAATACTTATTATTTAAATAAATTTTCTTGTTGTTTGTTTATTTTTTTATTTTTCTAATGATTTACAGATTTACAGAAAAGAGTTTTTTTTTGGATATCTATTTACTATTGGTATCTGTATAATCTGATAAATATTCAGTTAATTATCTAAATATTAATAGTAAAATGGATATCCAAATAAATTTAGATCTGGATATCTAATAGATAAATAGATAAACAAATAATGAATAGAAACTATATTGATATGAAGTTAATACATATTAGTGCAACATGCTATCATTATTATAAAATCATAATTAATTTATCTACTTCTAGATACTCCAGATTATGCAGATCATTTGATGATTAGCATAATTTGTTACACTTTTTAGTCTTGCAATATTATATAATAAAATCTTGAATATAACTAATCTACTATCCCAATATATATATGCTTTTTACAAATTTTACTTCAATTCAAAGCCATTATTTATCAAACAAAAATTTTTAGAAAAAGCTTTGTAACAAACTTATTTATCTTTTTTTTTTACAAATTTTACAGATACTAATATAGCATACTTTTTAATATAAGAACTATTTGTTAAATATAAAAATTTAAAATATTTTTAGTACTTTAATTCTGATTAATAAACAAGATACAAACTACTTTTTTTCTTTATTAATAAAAGTTCAAGTGATATATATTTTTTTATTTTTTATTTTTTTTTTTAATGTTTAAGGTGAGACCATGTTCTTATCTTTATTAAACTTAATAAAAACTTTTTACAGGATTGGAAAAGGTTTTATGTTTTAAGTCTATTACTAAGAATAAGAACTCAGATATATAATCAAGAATCTAAACTAGATGTACTTAGAGACTTATCTGTGGCCTAAACCTATCAGAGTAGTCAAGGCTCATCTAGATTTGAGGTAAGTTAAGTATTTGAGAAGGGTGTATACAATTGTTGATCTAGTTCGAATACCAAATTGTTACTTTAGATGAGGGTGTTAGAGAGTGAGTTGATGAAATATTTGTAGTAGGATTTGGGTTGCTTGTAGAACTTGGTTGGGTTTTGGAGAGTTGAGATTGGGGTTTTGAACTACAGTATTAAATCTTAGTCATAATAAGCAAGGAGATACATTGTCAAAAAAACCTGGCAGAAATATTGTTAATTTTAAATTTAATGTTTAGACATATTCTGTAATATAAATATCATCAAAATAATGATAATATTGTTTTATTTGCAATGCTAATATTATAATTTTGTAATTGAATTGATTAAATATGTTATACGTCGTTTTGGGATTTATGTTAATTCTGAATTGATATAAGTCATTTTGGAAACATATATTATGACATGATCGGTATTATAATACTGATTATTATGAAAAAAAAATTGCAAAAAAAACATACACACATATATAATGGGAAAATAATGATAAAAATTAAGCAGCATATATATTTTTTAATAATAATTATTGGAGCATTATATATTTGACCTCGTAAAATTAAAGGACTTATATAACAACAAGTATAGTTATTTAAAAAAAAAACAATATTTTAGATAGTTTACATTAAAGCATTAATGATTATTGCATTTACCATAACATACATCCACAATGTTTGGTGCAGTTTGCCCTGTTGCAACTACAATTATTTTGAATTTCTTGTTTTACTTGTTCGATCATTTTGCTATTTTTATGACTTACCAAATTATTGTGTAAAAATCTTTAAAGTCATATTGAACGAAAGAGTTGGTAAAATTTTATTTTATTTTTTACTACGCGATCAATAAGTTTATTAAATCAATCAAACCAATATAGTCAAATTGACGTATGTCACAATACAAATGTTAATATAAATTATAAACATACAACTGTTAACATAAATTATAAACTGACATATAACATATAAAATAAAAATCTGGATAAAAATGTTTTACACTCAAAACCTTTTTCAAATCTTAAATATAACCTAAATATAAATTTAACATATAAAATTTTTGTATACAAAACTTATACACCTAAAAACTAAAAAAAATAAAAATCTAAAAAAAATAATAAAAAACATATAATAGGTGCAAAATCACCACATATGCATTTTAATAAACTCGCTACCTAATTTCGAAAATAACTAATTTCGTTTAAATTAAAAAATTTAATATATTACTATCACTAAAATATATTAACTAAACCAATAGATTTGTCTCCTAAAGGCAAGCTAGAATTAATTTGATTGAATAAACTTTTTATAAAGCACTAAATGCAATGATTTAAAAGCTTCTGATATGCAGACATACCTTTTTGAAATTTTAAAGATCTTCTCTTATAAATAGCTCCTTATGTATTTGATAATTGAATCGTGCTGAAAATTTTTTAGTAAAATTTTCAATAACATTAGCCTGATTTTTTGTTAGCTATACCCAGTCTAATGTTTTAAAAAATTTACTAATTATATTGCAGTTAGTCGTTTTGAGGCTTATTATCCAAGCATCTATTCATTAAATTCAAAGTAGCTGAGGAACTTCACAACTAATTTCAGGTCTCTGTTTACATAAATTCCCATTACTAAACCAATATCATGTGAGTTATTTAATATAGTGGATATCCTGTAAAAGTTTCAAACTTGATGTTCCCAAAAGAATAAATATCTGATAATTGTGTGTATTTATTTTATTTGTGCCTTCCAATTTTTTTATCAATTCTGGAGCTACATATGGAAGTATTTCAAAAATCTTTTTAGAATTTAAATCTTGATACTGGCCTACATAAACCAAAACGGTAATGTAAGAACTTAATATATTTTTCATTCACTATATTTACAGAATGAAGGTTTTATAATCAACACAACATTATGAATTCCCATAAGTCCTGATGTTATAAAATAAAAGTTAGCAATTTTATAAACCACCTTAATCTTGTATTTCATCAAATTTCCTGTCTAATAACTTTTGAAGACTTCCTTATTCTGCATATTGCATAATTATCATGTCTTTGTTATTTCATAAATTGTGATTGCTGAGTTACCTCCATATAATTTTGTTAATTTTTAACTAAAAAACATTATGTAAATAAGCAATGCCTCATTGTTTAAATGATTGAATAAGTATGTATATAAAATAAAGTATAAATTTTTACTTCTAAAAATTTACTTTTTATATCTTTGGAATTATAATGGCTTTTAAACAACTTTTTATTCGCGATTTCTTATCCATTCACTGCTTTTATTATCGAATCCATGAATATATCCATCAATCCATACTGTTTTAAAAATAGTACCAAAGTTACCTTCAGCAATATATTGGTAAATTTATTAAAAGGAATCCATTCAATAATTTCATTAAATTTATTCACCTCAAGCTGTATTTGTTTAATGAAATTATCATATCTTTGCCCTATGGTCATCTCACAACCATTTCCAACCATGGCTAAATATTTCTCAATATAACCTAGCTCTATATTAATGACAATCAAAAAGTTTTCAACTTTGCCTATAGCTTCCAGTCCTCTACACTTAAAATATTTAGAGTTAAGCTACTCACTGATGAACTTTTAGCGCCACACACTCTACATAAACAAAACTCCCATTTCTTCAATATTTGTCATATATGCCAATCAACAAGTACCCCACTCTATTGGGCTATATGCCCTGCCTCTAACCCTCTCTACGAACTTATTCAGAATTCACTATAACACATTTTAAACCCCAACAAACTTCAAATCTCTTTAACACAATCCAATCTAATTATCAATCTTGATAGCCTTCAAATACATTATTTTTCATACAAACTCTCTATATTTTCTATCCTCTCAGGACTTATCCCACTTGATATAATAAATACAATCCATGAATTCACTACATCTAACCAAATAGCCAATGATCATACTATAAAACTCCTCTTGCATATTAACAAGCAACTATATACAGTCAACTCTCTTTAAACCGAACCTGGATAAACTGAACAGTTAATAAACTCTGTGAAAACTGAACATAAAGCTTCAGAACATTTGTAAAATTTATTATTAAGTTCAGATTAGCAACA
>CAJVPU010000873.1:0-15011 GCA_910591775.1 Dentiscutata heterogama | reverse complement strand
GTATATAAAAAACTTGTAATCATACATTAATAATAAATACGACATACAGGCAAGATCGCCCTTTAAAAAAAAAAAAAAAAAGTGTTTAAGTTCATATTCTTGTTGGATTTGAGATATTGAAAATTTAGATTGAGTTTTGATATCATAATAAAGAAATATACATGCAAGAGTATGAGGGCTAATAGAAGGTGAGATAGTTTTTTCTAGAGCTTCTTCAAGTTTAAGAGTTGAAAAATCATCATTTACTAATGCAGCATTGAGATAGGCTTTGAAGTAAGAGTAAAAGTAGTATGCAGTTTGTTTCCAGATTATTAATTTTTGCAAATTTTTGGTCTGCTTTGGTAGCTAGTGTATTTAGCGTTTGTATTGGAATGGCCTTTCTAAAAGTTGCTAGATGTTGGTTTTTTGGATGAAATATAAAAAAATTTAGATCAATTTGGATAATTGTTGGAGTTTCTTCTTTAGAAGATACTAGAAAAGTTTTGAAGAATTTGTTAAAAAAGAAGGTAGATAGGTTAGAAAAATTATGTTCAGTATCCTGTTAGTACAATTTTTATCTTTGCAGGTATGAATATGGTAAAAAGCTTCTTTAGTGGTTTGAAAAAAGCAATCTTGGAGAGAGAAGGGATTTGTAATTTCATATTTAGAAGGTAAGTATTTTTTGCATTCATCAGCAAGTATTGTTGCTATCTGGTATTTGAGATAGTTGTGAACTTTGGTTTCCTTTTATGTTTACCGTATCACCCGCTAGTGCGCCTTCTCTCCATTTCTGGTATGTTCACCGCTTCTCTCGCATCGAGCGCCAACTCTCCATATCGGGAAACTTCTTTCCGGGAACTTCCTTATACACCGATCTTCTAATCACATGGACTTAGCCACAGGGCTTCGCGTACATTCATATGCTTCCGTAGATTACAGAGTTGCCTCCAGCTGGAATTGAACCGTCGACCTTGTCTGTGGAGGGAGGGGCGCCTAGACCACTAGGCTACGGGACCCCATCCCATTCTACTTTAAATTTTCTACTCATAATTTTTAAAAAGTTGCAGACATATAATAGAATATGATAAACTATTACATACCTATTAAGCCATGAAATAAAGATATTGCTCTTTTCAACTCACTGTGATAAGATTCCAACGGGTTCGTAGAGATAACTTGGAGAAGCAGAGAGGAATGTTGGTGTGCCCACAATCCCCATTGCTAAGTATTTTTTTTTGTAATTTCTTTCAATATAATTTTGAATGGCAGGAATGGAGCTATAGTTAATAGCATTTTGAACAAGTTTTTCGCAGCCAATTTTGGTTCTTTTATACATTGCCGTGACTATAAAATCCTGAGATTCTTTTTTATAAATTTTAAACAACCAAACCCTCATTACATGGATGATGTAGAGGATTAATTCATATTCTTGTTCACTAGCATTTACACCAGAAAATGCTTTTTTAACACCTTTTGTCTCGATACTGCTTTGATCAGAAAGTATATATTGGGAGGACCAGCAACAAAACTTACTTCAGATTATTTTTAACACCTCTCCAATGGTGTTACCATCTTCAGTGCTAACAAAAAAATGCGCATCTACATCCCAGTAGCTATAGGTATCATGAACATACAAGGTGAAGAGGCGCAAATCATACCTATTAGTTTTATAAGTCATATCAATAAGCATTAACCACCTGTAATGCTGGAGTTTTTTTAATTGTGCGGAGTGTGCAAAAATGATGCCCTTAGTGTTTTTTTGGAGAGCACAAAATTTTTTAACCAGATATTACTATTCTATTAAAAATAATATGGTATTTGAAAAATCCTTTTTTAAGCTAGATTCACCAACAAGATGAGCTTCTACCAGCCCATGAACTTTATATTTAATGTTGGTTACTTCTTTTCATTTTAATTCATACACACTTGACCTGAGACTAAGCTTAATCGATGTGAATTCTTTTATGGCAGCAGTTATTGCTAGAGGTAAATAATTTTTAATTGCTTCATTCTTTACAAGAGTTCGAATTGCTTGTAAACGCTTGATCTTATCAGTTTCTTCCAAAGAATGACTGTGGCTTGGGGAGTTTTTATAATGTTCAACTTTTACTATTTATAATAAAACTAACCAGAAAACTTTTAGTTTTGCTTCATATAGTCCAGATAGTCAGGTTTTCGTAACTCAGCATTTTTCTACTAGAACGTTTTCCTTTTGCTGGGTGCTAGAACTTCAATGTTTTGTAAAATGGCAAGCGAATACTTTACAAACATTTCCGTTTACATATTTATAGGAATTCTATTGTATCCAAATGTTTAATACTAAAGGCCACCAGTTGTCATCAAAATCTTCTATTGGAATCTTTAAAAGAAGATTTATGTCAAAAAGAAGATTCTGTCTGTCATCCAAAGTAAGATTTGTCTTTAATATGGATATAGTACAAGAATCTAAGTCCATTGTTTGTTTAAAGCTTTTTTTTAAATTGTAATATAAAAAAAAAAAAAAAAAAATATGATGAGCAAAAGAACCTATTTTAAAGAAAGATTGATGCAAAATAACATCAAGGTTAATTTTACCAATGCACAATATTAAGTTTGGTAAGTAAAAATGTCTAGTTCGTGGTCAAAAAAAAAAAAAAAACAAGTCCAAAGCAACTTAAAGTCTGGTTCAAGTTTGTTTGTACTATACTTTGTAGCTAATACAAATAATACAGCAACAAAAAAAAAGATATAACAAAGAAGAAATTTACAAGTTTGGTGATAGTTAAAAGCCAGCATGACGAAAAAAAAACTTTGTAGATTAAAAATTATCGCTGGCCAATCACGATTACCGTCTCATCTGGCAAATAAAATTTGGTCATGTGATCACGTGATTCTACTCCGCTTTAGACGTCCCCTATTTTTGTAATGAAAAGTCAAAAAGTTAATTCCGGCCGGAAATTAGTAAACAATTATGTAATGCAGGCCAAATTTGAAGATTCTCGGCTGTTAGCCAATCAAAATCGAGGATCTGCCGTCACAATTTTGTTGCGGCAGCTATGGTCAATCGTAGGAGTCTTGCTGCGGTTTGAAAAATATGATGAAATAAAAAACATTACGTACGTATAAGTACTGTATATTCGCTGATCTTGACATCAAAAATTGTAATTTAAAAATAACATCCCGTCGCGAAATAACGCCCACCTGCGCGTTATTTAGTACGTAAATGCGTGTTATTTAGAGCACATACATGGGCTTTATTTTGAGACAAAGATAAAATTTATCCTAAACTTGCCTGTTATATCTAATTACTTGTTGAAACCTTAATATAGGGTACGCGTCCAAAAATGGACTAGGTTACACGACACACTTAATGTGTTAATTGATTTAATTGTTTATATATTATAAAATTTGATTGCAACTAATCTTCTGCTCTATCTAAATGATTATAATATATATCAGATATATATTACTTCGCCTTTAATTCCTTACGTACGTAATATTTGAAATATATCACGACTGTCTATTACGGTATCACACGATTTATAAACTCACATAGTAAATCATTGGCCGGTTTTTTAAAAAAAATTAAATTAGACAACCCTTGAACGAATTAAGCATGTACAAATAAAGTTAACGTGCTCTTTAAATTAATAACTCTTTTTTTTTCTTTTTATGTTATTAAATTTAGGGATTGGAATCGCCTAAAAATTTTTCCAATCGTTTAATCATTTAACCATGCCAATCGCTTAATTCAGCGCTAATTTTAACTCGAAACTATGGAAAAATTTTTATGCGGTTAAACGGTTCCAATCCTTAATTAGATTTAATAAAAAAATAGTGTTATTACTTTAAATAGTACGTTATAAGGACTTCAGCATGTTTATTAGTTTTATTTTATATCGATCCAAAAGTTTTATTATTAAAAAAAAAAACTTGTAAACGATTTACTATGTGGTTTCGTATGATAGTAGACATCTCGGTAAGCTATGATATTTCAATTGGTAAGATAAAATTCCAACATTGTTACGATATAGAAACACTTTTTATTAAACATCTTGCCTTTATAGAATTAATTAATGTTAATATTATGGGAGAGATTAAAGGCGGGCGGAGTAAATTATTTTTTAATATATAGTGCAGATCTTAACATTAATTAGGGATCTATATTATGTCACTTGTGATTAGGTCGATATGGGATGGGATACATATTCCGGTCCACTCTAATTCGAGATTCGAATTTTCTTATCGTTATGAATTACGTCAACTTTTTTAGGAAAAATTTTTCGTATAAAATTTACAGTTTGTTATGTACTGTATAAAGACGTTCATTTCAGAGAATTGACTATATATTTGTGTTGCACATATAACAGTATAATGCATATAGTAGGTTAGTGATGTCAAGGGAAAATAGATAGGACATTTGGTGGATTATATGAGTGACGCCAAAATAAATACGTAATCAATTATAAACGTTTTGCGAGGCTAAACCCAATATATACGAGTACGTACGTACATATTACGTTGCTCTCCCAACGATACGTAGTAATGGCGGTAACTTTACTATTTAGGAAAGTATAAAATTTATTATGTATTAGTGTTAGGGGTCATAATGATCTAATTAATGATCTAAGCGATGATCTGGGGAAAAGATTATTTATGCCGACACGGCTGACTCTATCACATGATGTGCTTTTATGGTTTTTTATAAAACATTTAATTAATTAACTAAAAATTACTTAATTGAATTACTAAATAACGTTATTAGAATGGCAGATGTTATAGATTTGAGGTGCGATTTGTGTACGTATAACTTTTACGTAAGTAAGTATGTTTTTAATAAAATCCCCACATGATCTTCGCGAAATAAAACATTTCTCTCACCATCTAGACTTTTAATTTTGTGTTCAAATTTCATTGTATTAATAATGGAAGATTCGTCACAAAACGCAAAAAAAAATACGTGTTCAGACCTAAATGAATCAAATTTAGAAGAAAATAACAAAATAAAACAAGAATATTTAACAAAAAACATTAAAAAAATGAATTATGAGCGATATAACCTTGAAAATGATAGACCAACAGAAGATCTGGATAATAATTGGTAAGGTACAAAGCTAAGAATAACTCAAAAAAAGGCATATCAAAAACGAAGTTTTAAGACCCTGGATTAACCGAACATAGACACTAAAACCAAAGTATCACCGACAACCTAATATAGAAATAATCTCTCTTTTTCATTATCGCTATAGGTCATGGAAAGAAAAAGGAAATGAGCAATATAAAATATGTAATGCTCCAGATAGTAGCCTGCCTGAACTTTCACCCGATAATATAACACTATTAAACCAGAAAAATCTTGGAAGTGTTACAGAAAATCTTTTATCAGATCAGAATTCGGAATTAAATAAGGCAATTGATACATTTGTTGAGAAAGAAGTAGATAAGGATGTAAATACGTTTCATGGGAAAAAGCAAGGTGATTATGTAGAATTGGAAGATGGAACTACTTTTTTAGTCGGTTGATATTTTATTTTATAACTATATATGTATATTTGTGCGTTATTGCAAGTACCGATTTTATTTAGCCATAGAATTTTATTGCTATGAAAGGCGATACTAGCATAAAGAAGGTTAATATTATATATCTTCAAATGTTAGGATTTTAGTTCATAAATAAAGTTTTAATTCCTTTTATCTGTTCTGCATAAAAGCATTGTATCAGCGATCACTTTAAACTTTTATCTATATAATAACAGTTTGGATACCAATAAATACGGAAGGAAAAAAAGAAAAAAAACAAATTTAAGAACTAAATTCCGAATACAAAGTACCCTTGGAATAGAGAACTTTTTTTTTTGAATCCTTTGCGCTTTGCTCGTTGCTCAAGACGCGTCACATTCTTTAAATAGCAAAGGAGTTATTTTTTTTTTAAAGAAAAAAAAATGGGTAGAATTCATTCTAAATCTGTTCAAGTTCAGGTCATGCCACGAGATCGTTATAATCAAAAACCTACACAGATTCAGACCATGCCACGAAATTGTTATAAACGAAAATGTTCAATAAGTTCACCTGGTTCTTCAAATACTACTATCACATACGTTGGAGATACGAAAATGTATGGAAAAAATGAAGCGCAAAGAAACGATGAATGTGATAGATTACATATGGCTCATTTTTCAATAAGAGATTTGTGGAAAAGTAATTTTTCTGCCCCAATTGAAGGCCTATTAACCAATAAACGAGCAAAGGTTCTTGACGTTGGGTATGTAAACCGCGCACCGCAGGTTCCGCATATAGATTTTAAGCACAGTTAATAACGTATATATATACTCATATTTTCTTTCTTTCTTTTTTTTTTTTTTTTTTTAGATGTGGTGCTGGAACATGGATTCTTGATACTTCTTTAAATTATCCAAAATCAGAATTTTATGGCATCGATATTCTACCACTTTTCCCTCAATGTATTAAACCTAGTAACGTTACATTCTCTCAATGTGATATTCTTCAACGCCTTCCTTACGATGACAATGTATTTGATTATATTCATATGAGATTTATGGGATCTTCACTTACTCGTTCTGCTTGGGAATATGCAATTAAAGAACTCGTTCGCGTATTGAAATCAGGTGGATACATCGAAATTTGTGAAGTTGATAATATTTGGGTGAACGAAGGCCCAAGAGCAGGAAAGTTAAGATCACAAGGTAAAAATTCTTTGTATTTCTCAATATATATAATTTTATTTATTGTACCGTAAATTCTCGAAATAACGGGCATGGGCGTTATTTTGAAAATCGCGTCCCCCAAAAAAATAGCAAAGGCGATTTCGAAATAACGTCCATGCGTGTCCCGAAACAACGCGCACCCCCTATACATTAATACAGTATTATCATCTTACGTGTGTAGTTTAATTAATACGCAGTTCAAAAAATTAACCTACTGTATCTTCAAAATAATGCCATTTTGGAGTACTCGAAATAGCGCAGATGCCTGCTATTTCGAAAATTTACGGTAATAATTATATATAAATCAAATGTTCTAAAAATATTTAATTTTAAAAATAGCTATCAGAACACTAATCAGGAAATACAATGTCTGTCTAATGTCGAGTCCTCTTGCCAGAAGAGCTTTACGAGAAAACGATCAATTAACAGATTTTCATCAAGAGAAGAAAATGGTTCCCATGGGTAGTTGGGGTGGGAAATTGGGCGAAGTCTTTTTGGAAAATGCCAGATGGGGTGCGAAAAATTTGAAAAGTGCTGTTGATTCATTTGGCATGAGTGATGCAAGATATGAGGCCATGGTTGATTCTGCTATGAATGAGATTGAACTAAAAAAGAATGTTTTCGATACTGTTCGTAGATTTTGGGCAAAAAAATTATAATATTGAGTTGCTGGACACTCTTGAATGAACACTTAAAAAAATGTACATTCTAATCTTAATAATGTATATTTCTAATTTAAATTGTAAAGCTTAGTACTAAAAATAATACACTTATATACACTGTTTCTACTAGTATGAGTCAATTCTTTTGAGTCAAACTTTGAACTAGTCTAAAGTTGTAGCAGATCATTGTACATATTTGTACATACCGAAATGTGGCTCCTGTCTTGTTAGTAAGGAAATAAAGCAATGTTGCCTTCAAGGTTTTGATTAATGTCTATTAAATATGCTGGAATTAATCATTATAAAACTTGCATACCAACTTATTTTATAGCTTAATTACAGTATATAATTTATTATAGTGCACTTGAAGACTAAAACTTTTGTTAATATATATATTTAATTATACATAATATAGCTTAGAACTAGTTTTTTATACTAGTGTGCTAAATTTTATAAAGCTATTTAAATTATATAATTTGGATTTATAATAGTTGTAATATATATATATATATATATATAATAATTTTTTACTAACAATTACTTTATAAATATAATATTATAAATAGTATATACAACGTTTATCGGGAAAATCAAATAAATGTAAATCCACAAAAATCTGTATTTTCGCAGATTTTTACAAAAAATCTGTAAAATTTTCTAGAATTTAAAGTTTTTATAGAAATGTATTTAATTTCTGCATATATAGTTATTATTTTGAAGTTTTGCGCAGATTTATATTTGATTTTTAATTTTTTTTGCAAAGCTGCGCAGAACTGCACTAAAAAAAATTTCCCGTTGTTAAATTATTTATTTAGTAGTTTGCTTTATACTATTTAAAAATTATTTGTCTAATAAAAAAATATCTATTTATGCAAAATTTTATTAATTTGATATTTTAACAAAACTTGTTTATTTTATCAAAATATATATAATACTCAATTTTTAAATTTATAGCTTTATACTATATAATATTTTTTTTTTTGGCAATCTTGCCTTTATTATTTGAGAGATACTACATTTATATATGTACTTGTATACTAAAATTATTTCTAGTTATTACTACCTCTTACACAATAAAGACTCACTTGGTTGCCAACAGTACCTAAGTGTGATCTGCCTCAACAACATGTTCTCTCCCCTACAGGGCTCTAACTTGTGGAGCTTATCTGCAAGATCAACAAAAGCCTGTTGTTAGCTTGTCAAGATTACCATTATTCACTTTTGCTTGGTCTTGTTAGGGATGTCCAAAGGGGCCTAACTGCTCTTTGGATGAAGTTTACTATATATATTTTTGCTTCATTGTATACTTTTTGTGCTTTTTCTTTATATGATTTTTTCTCTACTTCTTGCCTAGTCTCTGATGCTTCGGGCTCCTCCTTGTCTGACTCATCTAGCTTCTGTTTCTTTTTCTTTGTCCTTCTTTTTTGGCCCTTCTTATACTTTTTTTTTCTTTTGCGGATGATTTTTTGCCTTTCTTCCTATTCTATAATAACTTCACATTAGAATTTCCAGATTCATTCAAAGAACTTCTTATAGAAAATTTGGAGCATTTTTTTTAGATTGAGTCTCTCTTCTTTGTTCTTACTTTTGTTTATTATCCCTTGGATAAGTCTTTTCCTTTTTTCTAGCTTTGTTTTTCTTTCTGTACCGAAGGTTTCTACAGGGTCTGGCAGATATTTTGTCAACTTTAGAGAGTTTTCTTTGATCTTTTTCTTTCTTTTTGCCTCTTGAAATTCCTTCACCACCTCTTTTTCGAGTTTTTCCCAGAGTCTCTCATATATTTCACATGTTGTGAGGTGGTTTTGTATTTCTGGCTTCTTTAAACATGCTACACAGGTATTACTTTTATAAACTTCTGGGTTTCTAATATGCAACTATATTAATGTAGATAGCATTTGGTTTAGGGCTTTGACTTGAAAAGACCATATGCTGCTTTGCTTTGTACTTATGTATCTCTGTCCTTTTACTTCATTTATTAGACCCCATGTTTCTCTCTACTTGTAATTTTCTTCTAGTTTGCTACTTTCAAGATTACTTTTTTTTTTTATAAAATATTTCCACTCTGTGTCATATATTGTATTGGTCACTTCATCTACCACCTTCCTTACAGGTCGGTCTATTATATGACTCTTCCATACTGGGTTTACTTATATGCCCTTGATCAGGCTAGGCTCAAAAGAGACTATGTATGTGCTTTCTCGACCTTTGTTGGCAAACCTATCTGCATTTTCATTCCCTTCTACCCTACTATAGGCCTTAACTTTTATGAAGCTTACTTCAAGCTCTTTGGTAATAGTGTATTTGTGTATTACTTTGAGTATTGTTTTGTTACTTATTTTCAACTCTTCTCTAGTACTTAATTCTCTTTTGTTCTGTTTGATAAGCTGAATTGCATTTGCACTATCTGTGTATACTTTAATTTTATTTTTTCTTGGCATAACTAATTTACTTATAAAAATTATGACTTGGCTTAGAAGCAAAGATTTATATATAAGTAAAAAACATACAAAATTTAAGAAAATTTAAAGAAAAAATTTTATAGTAAAAATTTTAATACAAGAACTTCAAACTTTTATTATACTAAAGTTTTCTAATAATTTTAAAAAATTTTTTTAACAAAGTTAATAAAACAAATCTAAAATTAAATATTTTATTTAGAAAATATATAGCTAAAATCAATATTTAAAATTTTATTAGAAAAATTTAAAATTTAAAAAAAGTTGCAAGCAAATTTGGCTACAAAACAATTTAAGGGATATGCTAAGAAATCTTGCTACTTCTTTTTTTCTTTTATACCAAACTTTCTCATTGTTTTCTCTGAATTCCACTTCTTCTCTCTCTTTGATCTTTTTGTTGAAAACTAGTAATTCAGACTTCTTTCCATTTATGCTAATATCATTTATTTGGTAAAACTCTCTTGCTAACTCTAATATTCTATTTAAGTCTTCTTTAGATCTTGCTACTTATGTTATATCATCAGCATACACTATTGTCACTTGATGCCAGCTGCTTTTATTGATTTTATTCGAGGATAGGTCAGTTGGCCAAATTAGGTTTATGTGAAAACCTAACTTGGTTGCTTCTTGTATAGCTTTTAGAAGTAGGTCGTAGAAAATACGCTACACTAATGGTAAAATGATCTTTCTCTGGTCTATTCCATCTTTAGCTAAAACTTTTCTATATTCCCAAAAGCTATTATAACTTCCACTCTTCTATCTTTGTACAGGTCTAGGATGAATTTTTTTATTTTGTCTGGTAACTTGATTCTACAAATTGCAAGGTCTAGCATTTTCAAGTTTATCAAATCAAAGGCTTGTTTCATATCTTGCAACAAGATCCACAGCTCCTTCTTTTTTTCCTTCGCTTCTTCAATAATATATATTAGTATCTGGATTAGGGAATACATGCAGTCTCCTGAAAGCTCTGTGAAGTTGGGCCCTCTTAATATCATCTTTTCATAGCAGATCTTGCTTAATCTTGCATTTAGGATTCTTACAGTCACCTTCCAGAACATTTATAGAAGTATTATGGGTCTTATATTTGCCAGGTTATAGTTCCAATCTTCTTTCTTAAAAATAGGATACAAAATACCTTTTTTCTATTTCTCTGGAATTTTTTCCTCTTTTAGGTATTGTAAAGCAAGTTTTCTAAAGAAACCTCTTGCTTTTATTCCTGCTCTTTTAATTAGAGAATATGTAATTCCCGAATTGCCAGGTGCTGGCTTATTGCTTGCCTTTTCAAGTGCTGCATGCTATTTCTCATCAGATATTTTGTTAAAGAGCTTTTTGTACTATGATGCATTTACATTTTTAAGTGGACTGTACTGATCTTTCCAGAAAGTATTCATCTAGTTTGGCTTTGTATCATGCTTTGCAAACTGCCTTTTGAAGTGACTATATGCCACCTGCTTTATATCTTCTTCCTTATTTACTAGATGCTATACACCTTCCTTTTCTTTTAAAACTCTATCGAGTTTAATACTATTTTTGTATTTGTTTAATATACTATTAAGTATTCTCTTGGGGTTAGTTACTAGCATCTTCTCTCTTTTTTCAATTTTCTTTTTAATTTCCACCTCATCTATAGCTTTTCTTTTATTGTTCCAAATGCGATATGCTATCTTTCTTTGTATTGCAAGCCATGTATATAATTCTTCAGACCAGGTTGTTATCTCTACTTGTTCTTTCTTCTCTATATATTCTTTAATCTTTTTTATCTTGGTTTTGATTAAAACTTTGTCTGGGGCTTCTATTGTCTTTAGTATATTATATTTATATCTTTTACAAAGCTTGCTAAGCTTTTTAACTTCCTTTTTTGCCACTTGTAATGCTTGGTCTGGCAGCTTTTGCACTAGTGTTTTCTAGACTTTTTCTTTAGATAGCATTTTTTTTGTAGCTTTTCTAAATACATTATAAATAATATCCCATTTCATATCTATACTTACTGCATTATTTTTATATTGCCCTGTGGCATTTGTCTACTTATCAACTAATATTTGGTTTAGAACTTTACTATACTCTTGCCAGTTCTCTTCAGTAGTGTTTTTCATATCGAACACTATTCTTTTAGTTCTTGCTCTTCTATATATAGCGCTTTTGCTTATGTGTAGATCTATATTTGATAGCAGAGTTGCATCTATTATATGATGATCACTATATGTAATGTTTTTTGCATCTATATTTTCATACTCAAGGCAGTTTGATCTGCATTCTCTAGATACTCAAATGTAATCTATTTTTGTCTCTACCCCTCTGCCTTGCCACATACTACTGTGGCTACCTATATTAGTATTTTGCTTCAAATCTGTATAGCCTTTGTCTTTAAGGAACTCAAACAGTTGTCCTATCACTTTGTATATTTTCCTTGTTTTTCTTTTTTTTGCCAAGTTCTCTTTTGTTTCAGAGTTGAAGTCATCTAGAATAATTACTTTTTTTTCTTTTCACTCAACCTGCAAGACTTATTCTTTTATTCTTTTCTTAATTTTTCTTTTTCCGCCTCATCATTGGGTAGTGCATATATACAGATTATAAAATAATCTATTTTCTTGAATCATATTATTAGCTCAATTAGGTATGCTGAGCTTTTGTCTACTAATGCTATATGTCTTGCCCATTTCTTGTTAATAATGAACCCTACTTCAAAACCCTTATTTTTCTTGCATTCTACATTAGACCATACTCCTATATACTTTTCAAACTTCTAAATATGCCACTTTTCTTTATTATCTGTAATGTTTGTCTTACATATCTCTATAATATCAAAATTTTCCTTTTCCATAAAATTCATCAATATTTCTACCTTATTTTTGTTGACCTTTAACCTATTAATATTATGTGCTTCAAGTTTAATAATTCTTAGATCCTCCTCTCTCCTTTTTTCTACCATTCCTGTCTCTCTTCTCATTTTAGGGTTCGCACCTATTGAACTTAATTTGCTTTTGGCAACTTTTAGAAGCAATTGGAGAGGCTTTTCTCCCTAAAGACTTCTCAATAATTGTTTTTTTTATCTTTGTTTTGTTTTCTTTTAGACTGCAATTCTTGCTGCTTTTCAATTTTGTCTAGTCTTTCTAGAATTTTTTGCAAAGTTGAGAATATGCTAGGATTACTACTCTCTTCTGCTTTATTTGTACTATTTGAATAGCTAGCCCCTTTCTCCTTAGATTTTTTATCGAAGTTTTTTTTGCTTTGCCTTGTTGAATCTTGTGTGACTATTTTTTCTTTCTCTTTTCTAGAGTCTATGTCTAGTTCTCTTGCAAGAAAACCTCTATTTTTAGAACCTGTCTTGTGAGTTGAGCCTTTATTTTTCTTGTTGAACTATTCTGCCCAAACAAGTTTTTTATTAAAATAAAAGACTGATTGTTAGACTGCTTTTTCTAGGTCTTCTTTGGATACAAAGTATATTGACACTGAGCCTCTTTGATTGCTATGATTATTTGTTGATATATATACTGCTTTAGCATTTACTCTTTTCATCTGCCATATTAAATCAGTTTCAACAGCACTTGTGGGCAGGGCTTTAACAATTGCCTTGAATCTACTTCTTTCTACAATTGTTTCTTTATCAAATAAACCTTGAGTTACTCTTATCATTTTGTCTTTATCAAAGTGTATTTTCATGTATTTTTTAATGCTTCTAATCTATTTTGGTTTCTTACTTTCACTTTGACTATGATTACTTTTGTTCTGCCATGTAGCATAAAGCTTTTAATTTTTGCCTCACCATAGTATCTAAAGTATTTTCTAATTTGGTTTGCTCTTGTTTCGAATAGCAGGTCCCAAACTGTAAGGTTTATTTTAAATTTATATCTACTCTTTTAGTCTGTGATATACTAGGTGCAAGCTGTATAACTTGGGCTATTTTCTCTTTTTTACTACTTTTAGATGTGATTTCTTCTATGTATTTTCGCTTTTGAGCCACCTTGTCTACTTCAGAACTAGGGGCCTTTGTATTTCATTTCAGATTGTGTATAGATATTTCTAGCAACTTATATTTTGTAAAGAGGTCTTTTTTTGGATCTTGCTTGGACTTTATATTGTTAATTAATTCTTTAACTTCATAATCTATAGTTCCACATTTTGTTAGTAAAAGCATCTCTTTAACATGTGATTTTTTGCTATTCAGAGCTTCTTTGGTTCTGGTCTTCTCCAAAACCAAAGGACCTTTGTATAGTTCAAGCTCAAGGTTTGTTAGGGTTTGGCTTGTTGCTTCTTTATGCCTAATCTAATTAAACATTTCTACTATTTTTCTAATTAGTCTTACTATTTCTGCCAACTCTATCTTTAACCATGTTGCAACTTTTTTATCTTCTGATATTAGTACTTCTTGGTTAATAGTTCTAAGCAGATCCTCTCTTTCCTATTTGTCATTTATAAAAAGGTTCTTGTATCTATGTGTCCTTCTATTCTTGTCACATGATTCTATCACTGCATTGTTTGTATTCTGTGTGATATTCAATGTGGTGTGACTAACCAGTACTTGTATTGTTTACGTGTTCTTTTGTTTGCTTCAGCTTTAATATGTCATATATTGTTTGTTGCTACAATTGATCTATGTTACAGGGACAAAGCCAAATTCCCAAACTAGACTTTTTTGATAGAAATTTTGTGAAAAAATGGCAAAATTGTTTCTACTTTCTTTCCTGAGTATTTGGGCACCTGTTGGTTCTAATAAACCTACTGTAATTTTGAACACTGCTTTACTTTGTCTTATTACTAGAGTCTTGTTTGCTAGAGCTTCTAGCTTGCTATTTCGAGTTTTTCTTTAGCTAAGTTTTGGTACGAGAATCTGCAGAAAAGAGTTGTGCTATGCTTATCGAATATTTGTACTATATAATATTTAGCTACTTTAAATTTATTCAAATTAATTTTATATTAAAAAATATTACTTATTTTTTTATATTTTTATTTTAACAAACAATTTTGTATAAATTTATTACTATAATTACAGTATTGTATAATAAGATAGCTATATGATATAGTTATATTAAAAATCAGAAACAAAATAATTTTTTATTTAAAAATATATATCACTTTAAGCTGCAGATTTATAATATAATTTACTGTATTCAAAAAATTAATCATTTAAGATGAATCAACTCTTTCTGACGATCCCTCATACCAAAATTACAACAAACCTTTTTTCCAAAAAACAGTAAACTATGGAAGCA
>CAJVPU010000872.1:0-15019 GCA_910591775.1 Dentiscutata heterogama | reverse complement strand
TGATAACCTCGATATGGAAGAAAGAGCTATCTGGCGTGCACTAGTTAACTGGGGAATCTTTCAACAAAGTAGGCTTAAAAGTGACATGATGTGTGAAGACACTAATAATGAAGACATCGATCAACTAGGAGAGACATTACATGAATTAATTAAATTCATTAGATTTTATCAGATAGATCGTAAAGTATTCATTCCTGAAGTATGGGCATATAAACACCTACTTCCTGACAACTTAATTGAGGATGTACTACGTTGTTATTTGGATCCAGATGCTAGTAGATTCAGAATTAATTAATAAGAATATTGCACTAAAATTGATGAGATGGATAGATGAGCCTATAGATGATAAGATTCCAATTGGATTTGGATATTATTTTAAATTTCTTTTTCGAAGTAATAATTCAGATGGTCCTTCATTTGAAAAATTTCATAAAAAATGCGATAATAAAGGGGCAACAATTGTTGTAGCAAAAATTTCCAATTCAAATAAACTGGTTGGTGGTTATAATCCACTTGATTGGAAGGGAGATAATGAATGGAAACAAACGACTGATAGCTTCTTATTTAGATTTGAATTGGATAGTTGCCGCATGAAAGCAAAGGTATCACGCATCAGTAATCATGCTAGTGGTTTTGCAATTTGTTGTAACAGTGATGAACCAAGTTTCGGTGAAGGCCCCGATTTACATTTTTCAGATAGCATCAATATTTTGAAATCCAAAACAAAATTTTACTCTAAAATACTAAGTGTAAGTTCATTAAAATTCTCATATTATGAAGTATTTCAAGTAGTTAGAAGCTTTACAGAATCTTTTACCCAAGGTTGATTATAAAATATGTTTTATAAATAAAATACTACACTGCTTTATAAAAAGAACATTTTTAATTTTGATTAATGACTGTATAAAATTAATAGAGATTGAAACATTCACGAGTATCGATCATATGAAAAATTAATTCACAATATTCTAGTACATTTTTGCAAGATGCGAAAGGTACTTATTAAGTTCCAGAACTATTTAACTACTTTGTTTTGATTTTTATTAGAGAAACTTGATTTTATAACTTGAATTGATGCTCGAAAATTCCGCGTTAAGACAACGATACTCGAAACATATTGATTCCAATCTCAGAAAACTTCAATTAAATCTTGTACAATTTTTTTCGTTCTTGAGATAGCCTCGTTTTATTTACGCGTAATCGACCTGAGGTTGTTATGATCATCTATCCGCGTATATTGATAAGAGGAATTATGCTATTTTATTGTATTATTGTGCTTTTCAAATTACAATTTTCTTACATCACACACTTTACAAAAATCTGGAAATCGGGAATCTATTAAATGCTAACGTTAACTTGCGATTGACTATTTCCATTTTTTTTTTTAAAAAAAATGTTCTAATATTAACTGGTTTTTTCAAACTTTAACGAAGATTTCTTAATAATCGTCATGATGTTATGATTTTAAAAATCATATAGATTTAAAATAAAACATATCGAACATTATTTTATCGCGGCTTTCAAAATGGTTGAAATAGCAAATAAATTTTTTTTTCTGATGAACACTTTAAACACTCGATTACCTTAGCACGTTGATTGAAGACTAACAATTGTTTGATAAACAATTTAAACAATTACAAAATCGGGATCGATTTTCAATCAACGTGTTAAGGTAATTGAGTGTTCGAGTGTTTGTCAAAAAAAAAAACTTTATTTGCAATTTTCAACCATTTCAAAAACCGCGATAATACTACTATATTCTTAGTTTCTTTAACAATGTTTTTTTTTGTATACAGTAATGGCATATATCTTATCTACCGTATTTTCGTGTAATAACGCTCATCCCATAGTAAGGGATGTTTATTATAGTAAAATTTAAAAATACTCCGGAACTGGGTTTAGTAAAGTAAACCTTCGAACTTCAACAAAAGTTGTTTTTCAGAACAACTCTTGTTAAAGCTCGAAGAAAGGTTTACTTAGTACTAACTCTAGTATTTTTGTTTGTTTACTTTTTATACAAGAATTGCTTAAAATTTTTTAATTGTCTCAAAATAACGTTCATGCGCGTGCTCGAAATAACGCGCAGGTGAGCGTTATTACGCGAAAATACGGTACTTTATCTGTTATGATAATCATTCAACATGTAAATAAAGCGTTGTGAATACAAGTAAACCTCGATATAAGAAAGGGGGCTAGAAAAATTTTACAAAACTTTCTTATATCGAGAGTTTATTAGTAAGTTCTTATATCGTGTTAATTTATTATAGACTGACTATGGCTTTAACTTTCTATATATCGAAGTTTAATTAGTCTTTATTATATAAAGAATTTTTTATATCGAAAGTTACTTGTATGTAGAAAGACAAATACCGATAAGTCGTAATTACATCTTAATTGTTGTAAACAGTATTGGAAATCTCAATTGGTATTAATGTTCTCAAGCATTTTTTTTTTCTATACGTGAGGCATTCAAAAAGTTTGATTTCAATGAGTTTTAAATATATAAATCTAAAAAAAATCGAACTAAAGAACAAACCTATTAAGTTTATTTTTAAATTAATTAATATTTAATAAAGTTATTTTTTAAAAAAAGTTAGTCAATTTTATTAATTAAATTAAAAATTTGGCTGCCTTAATTTTGACCAAAATTATAAAAAATTTATCATGGAAAAACTTTATTTATTATAATAAAAAAAAGCCAATCTTTCTTTCTCTCTTTCTTTTTCTTTTTTTCTCTCTAATATATATTTATATTATCCAATTATATTGGTTTGTTTTTTATAACATGTTTCAAAATTTGGTTATTATATTTATATTTGTTAATTTAAGAAGTCCTGTACTGTATAATATTAGTTTTTTGTAAATAAAATAAAAAATATTAATCAAAATTAATAAGGTAATTGTTAGAAATTAGCTTTTAAAAGTTAGATTATTTTTATTATTAAATTTTATTAATAAATTATTTTTATTATATAATATAAAAAAATCTATATAATAATAAAATTTATATTATAAAAATGATTAATTATAAATATATAAAATAAATTTATAAAAATAAATTTAGATTATAATTTTTTAACCTATTTTTATATAAATCAAAATTGTATAAATTTTTATTAAATAAGATAATTTTTCTATCACAAAGTTGTTTATATGTAAAAAGTTTTTAATTTATAATTATTTTTAATTTTAATAATTTTATTTTAAAAAATATAACATGTTAAAATATTTATTACAAAAAAATATTATTATTTATAAAGTTTTTAAAATAGGTTTGCAAAATGCAATTAAATTTTTTTAGCTTTGATATTTTTAATTTTAAAATAAGTTATAAATTTTAAAAAAAGTATAACTATTTTTATAATGATTAATTTTTTATAAGATTTAATAATGTTTTTAATTTTTTTTAGTATGTTTAACTCAATTTTTGCATAAAAAATTTTTAATGATTAAACTATATGTAATTAAAATAGTAATTTCTCAACAACTATTTAATTAATTTTAATTAAATTTTTTTTATTTATTTATAAAAAACTAATATTATAACATATTTATATATTAGGTTTATATATTTAAAACTCATCGAAATAATTAACCATTCTCAAAACTTTTTGAACGCCCACGTATGTTAATAAAAAGTTGGAAAATTGATGTCCTTAGAGAAACATTGAAAACATCAGATTTTCAAACACTGATTGTAAATCAATTTAATAGTACAAGCATTTTTTGACAGCTAAAACGGTTCTACGACGATATGTTTCTTGAGATCAGCTATCATAATTATATCTTGAAAGAAGTTAATAAATATATATCGATCGATATGTAAAAAGAATGGATGATCGTTATGGTACGTATTTAAAAATAAAAATAAAGTATATATATCGATATAGTATGTAATACTGTAATGACTAATTACGTAATGTAAAGTATAATGTCATATTCATATGGATTCTTAAATCTAGATTTTATATTTAGAATCTCCGTAATTCACCGCCATCATCATCCCAAAAATCATTCTCTAATCCGTTAGAATTTAGAGATAGTTCGATTAATGAAAACAACCCGAATATTATTAGATATCTTAGCCAAAAGTTTGTAGAAATTAAATTTTAATTTGCTTGATTAATAAATTATAAGATCTAGTATACAAACGGATACGGAAATCATTTTTTTTTAGACGGGAATTTGTAAAAAAAAGGTACAGAGTTTTGAAGAGATTTCTGTGTGATAAGTTATCATCTTGTGATCACAGACCTTATAAAATATTCTAAAATAAAAAAAAATTTCATCAAATTTTGATAATCTTATTAAAAAGAAAAAAAAAAATTTGCCCGATTTTATTTTTCTGATACTGTATTCGAATTTTTTTGTTAGGAAATTTCTTGATGATCATTAAACCAGATTCGGTAATACTTTTTTAATTCAACATAAGTACAGTGTAAATTCTGGGACAATGAAAAATTTCAAATGACCGAATTCGATAATTTTCTGAGTTCGGCCGAGGTCAGTTGCCTATTGATTCCGACTCTGTAACTTATCGAATACGGTCATCAGAAAATTTCCTGTTGTCCCAAAATTTATGAGAACAAATTTGATCAAGTAGTTATTGAACCATCTTCGTTAAATCTTGCTGATTATTTCCTTTTTGAGGTTTGTATCACTCGCACACATAAGTGCACGCGATACACGTATTTTGATATATAACAAGCTAAATTTAGAAATAAATAAACAATATTTTTTCTCATTAATCGTTATTTGTTTAATTTCGCTATCGTTTGATATATACTTAGTATCTAATAGGTAAAATTTGACGATATCATAATGATAAGAACATTTTCTAACGATCTAGCAGAAGATTTTGAAAAATTATATGAAACCAAAGAACATTATGATACAATTATTATGGTCGGAGAAGAACCAAATATTGAAAAAATTTATGCCCATTCTATAGTTCTTTATACTAGATCACTTTATTTTCGTAGAGCATTATCTGATAAATGGGCTGAAAGAAAAGATGGTTATTTGATTTTATCAAAACCTAATATAATCGCATTAGTTTTTAAAATTATTCTTAAGTAAGTATATATACATATATGTATTGAAAAATTTTTTTTTTTAAGATTCTAATTCAATAATTTTATATATATACATGTATATACCGGTATATTTTTTAAATAGGTTTTTATATTGTGGAATAGTGGATTTAGAAAACGAAGAAATTGAAATAATTTTAAAACTTTTAGTTGCTGCTGATGAACTTTTAGTTCAAAAACTTATTGATTATGTTCAAGAATTTTTAATCGAAAATAATTCTAAATTCATGATACAAAGCCCTATTGAAATGCTTTATTTTATTGTTTATAATAGCCAATTTAATGAACTTAAAGAAGCTTGTTTGGAAATCATTTGCGAAGATCCTTCTTTAATTTTTGATTCAGACGAATTCCTTTCGTTAGAAGAAAATGCTCTAAAATTAATTCTTCAATGTGATGATCTCAATATGAAAGAAGGTGATATCTGGGAAAATTTAGTTGAATGGGGAATCGCTCAACGTACAAAGTTTGAAAGTGATATGAGTGATATGATGTGTGAAGATACCGATAGTGAAGACATTGATCAACTAGGAGAGACATTACGTAAATTAATTAAATTTGTTAGATTTTATCAGGTAGATCGTAAGGATTTTATTCCTAAAGTATGGGCATATAAGCACCTCCTTCCTGAAAATTTAATTGAGGACATACTACGTTGTTATTTGAATCCAGATGCTAGACCATTATACCACACATTTCCAATCAGACGAGGCAACTTCAAAATAGATACAAAATTAATGGATGAAGAGATTGCACTAGCATTAGCAAAATTGATGGGATCACGTCACTATTTTAATCTTCTTTATCGAAGTAATTTACATGGTCATTCATCACAAATATTTCATGAAAGATGTGATAACAAAGGGGCAACAATTGTTGTAGCGAAAATTTTAAATTCAAATACACTAATTGGTGGTTATAATCCACTTGATTGGAATGGGGATAATGTATGGAAACAAACGAATGATAGTTTCTTATTTAGAATTGATACAGATGATTATCACATAAAATTAGAGGAATCTCACATTAGAGATAGTGCTAGTGGTTTTGCAATTTATTGCGGCAGTGATTATGGACCAAGTTTTGGTGAAGGCCCCGATTTACGTTTTTTTGATAACAATAATATTTTGAAATGTAAAGCAAGATCTTATCCTAAATTACTAAGTATAAGTTCATTTACATTCTCAAGTTATGAAGTTTTTCAAGTAGTTAGGAACTCTACGTAGTTTTTTTTACCCAAGATTATAAGTAGATCAATGAAATATGGTTCATAAATAAAATACAGTATTACACTGCTTTATAAAAAGTAAATTTAATTTGGTTAATTAGTAAATAATGACAGTAAAAGATTGGAATCTTAATCGAATATTTACCGACATTCACCAACATTCACTGATTCGCCAAGTACCGATCATATAAAAAATTAAATTTTAATTCACATTAATATTCTGACTTTATACTTTGCAAGATACGGAAGGTATCAAGATCCCAGAGCAGATAAACTATTTAACGACCTTAATTGATTTTTAATAGAGGATCTTCATAACTTGAAAAAAATCGATGAAGGACCTATCGATCCAATCTCCAAAAAATTACCATAAAAGAAAAATATTCGATTAGATATTGCACACTTTTTTTAGTCTCATTGGTTCTTTGTCGTCACTAATAATAAATAAAAAAAATTTCTTTGAGTGAATTCAATCATGATATACTGCACCCGATGTTGATGTATTTATTCCCACTATGCAGTTATTTTTCACGATGTTTTTTTTTTCTTACGATTTTCCATGGTCACATATTTTATATCATATATATGATAATAATCGAATTTAACTGGATTAGTTACCAATATCGGTCGACATTAAAATCTTATCGATTCAGTCATCAAGTGCCCAGAATTTATGGAAACAGTTGTAAATACCACCTACAGTATTTAACCAGATATAATATAACCGATTTATATCCGGTTGTAATTTTCAGAAAGTTAACGTTAATAATCCTGGTTAATGAAATAAATCTGGTTCCAACCTCTATTACAGTATTACGTTTTGTTATCGTTATGTTATAAATTAGTACGTACCGAGTGCATATTTCCTTAATATATCCATAATAAAGCCATTAGCAGGTAAAATCGACAGAATCATGTAAACGTGTTTTCAAATTAGTGAACTTTGTACGTACGTATACATCATACACACAAAATTTGAATATACTACATATAAATGCTGTTATTGAAAAATTACATTAGTTTACGTATAAGAAATCAATATTTTATCTTTAAAGTTTACACATACCTGCATAATTTTACGCATGAAATTTTTATTTGAATAATATCTTCTTTTTTTTCACCAAATTTTTTTTTTTAGATTTTTATAGTTTTTTATAAGCAAATTTTCTAATTGAGAAGTTAGCTCTAAAATTTTACACTTATATTTATACCGGGTGTTCGAAATACATAATCCTATTTTTTTTAAGTATTGCATAAATAATCGTGATCTCAATATATAACGATAAGAACATTTTTTAAAAAAGGGACCATATATAGGAACTTTTCGAACACCCGGTATATACCGGTGGGTGAACAGGACCCTTTTTTTATTAATAAAAAAAATTGATTATTCTACGTAGTAATTGTAAGGGTCACAATAATTTGAAAACGCAATAATAAGTCTTGTTATTACCGCAAAAAAAATTTTTTTTTTAAAAAAAAGCTATTTTTTATTGGCATTTAAACGGCAAGACCTATATTAATTGTTGCGCGAACACGTTAGACTTGTTTATTTAATTATAAAAAAAATCTCATTTATATATAACGAAGTTTAACTACAATATATTTTTTTTCTGCAATTTTATGGTTATGATAATTTTCTGTCGGTAACTAAATTCAAATTCTGCAGTCATTAATTTTACTAATTTAATTTCGCTCGCAAGAATTCTAAAATTTTGTTGCGCAAAATTTCGTAATAAAACGTAATTTCCACACAAAAGTTTTAGCTTTCCTATATTCAAAAAGTAAGATGCAGAAATTTTATACTAATCTGCCCTCTCATAAAAAAGCAATTAAGCTAAATGATCTTGGATACAATTATCAGCGTAAAATAAGTGTTAAAAAGGATAAACTTATGGTATTCATTCGTCTTCAAAAGTCTGCAGAAATGTGAAATAATTTTGGACATTGTTATCATCATGGAATAGGAATTAAAAAAAGTAAACGTAAGGCGTTCATTCATTATCAAAATCTACCAATATGGAACATGTTATTGCAAAGTATAATCTTGGACATTTTTATGAATTTGGAATTGGAGTTGAAAAGGATGAGCACAAGGCATTCATTCATTAAACGCTGTTGCAATAAAACAAATCGGATTTTGTTATTAGCATGGCATAGGAGTTGTAAAGGATAACGTAAGGCATTCATTCTTTATTGAAAATCTGCCAAAATGAAAATATTAGTGGTTCAATTAATCTTGGATTTTGTTATCAATATGGAATTGGAGTTGAAAGGGTGAAAAGAATGAACGCAAGGCATTCATTCTTTATCAAAAATCTGCAGAAAAGGGAAATGCTGTTGGAATTAGTAATCTTGGTTATTGTTATGAAAATGGAATAAGAGTTGAAGAGGATGAGCATAAGGTATTCATCCATAATCAGAAATCAGCAGATATGAGAAATTCTAACGCAATAAATAAACTTGGTTGTTATTATGAATTCGAAATACAAACCGAAAAGGATGAATATAAGATAAGGCATTCATTTATTATAAAAAATCTGCCGAGATGGGGAATGTTAAAGCAATTTATAATTTTAGAGATTGTTGCTGAAATGGAATAGGTGTGAGAAGGATGAACATAAATTTAAGAAACCCATTGTTATCAAAGATCGGTCGTGACAGATGATATTGTTGCAATAAATCAAATTGGGCATTGTTATTTTTGCAGAATAGAAATTGAAAAGGATGAATCCAAGATGTTCATTCATTATAAAAATCTGCCGAAATTTGTGATTCTAATGGAATGTTTAAAGTTGGTTATTGCTATCGAAACGGGATTGGGATATCGAGAAACTTACAGGAGGCTGACGATTGGTATCAAAGGTATTTTTTACTATTTTTTATTAATGCTTATATCTTTACCAAACATAATTAGAGAAAAAAAATAAGATGTTAGGCGATTATTTAAAAATAATCATTATCCGGCATCCTACTATGATCGGGCTTACCAAATAACTCTGGTTATTTGGCAGTTATTTTTATTAAATCTAATTCATTTACGCAATTTACAATTTATTTTTTTTCAGAAAACAAATATTAAACTGCTGTATTAGGCCTGAAAGCCTTTAAAATTATATAATCGCTAATTTAATTCAATAATAAAATCATCGAATCTGCATCAATTTGAATATTTATTTCTAGTTGATAGAAACATTTTCAGCTGTGATATACAGTCAGACCTCTCTATAATCACTCACTTGGGATACAAAAAGGTGTGATTATAAAGAATTGTGACAATTATAGAGATTAAATTTATTATGTTTAATAATGCAAGTCACTTTCGTTATAGTGAACTCTCGTTATAGTATAGTGAAGATAAATTCAAAACCAGTTTATATAAAAATCCTCTCGATATAGTGAATTTACTAATAACCTCTCGATATAATGAAATTTTTAAAAATTTTTACTGTGGAACGGACTACTTCACTATAACGAGTTTGACTTGTAGGTTGTTTTTTAAAATATGCAATTACAGTATAAAGAAAATGTGCTTATATAGGAGGTGACTATAGAGAGGTTTGACTGTAGTAATTTTTGATAATCATAGTTTTACTGGTCATTTCTTGCTCTTCAGAATTATTCATCTTGGAAGTTTTATGAAAAACTCATTTACCACCAATTGTAGGATTTTTTTTATACGCATTTGAGTGTAATGGTAAGTTTACTTTGGATGAATCTTGAAAAGGTGCACAAAAATAGAAGAATTTGGCGATGAGACTGTTTATGATGTAGAGTAGGCAGGACAACTTGAACTTCGTTTTGCTTTTTCTTTCTAAAAAAACAAACAACTAAATAAATGACCATTGAAATAACGATGGTAATAAATAAATATATATATATGTTGTGCGTCAGATGCATCCTTGCGTCAGATTAGATCCGACGCACATCAGATGTCGATTTCCATATGATGCACGTCACCTGTCAATTGGCCATCTGACATGCATAAGTTCTAATCTGATGCAAGATCTTCAAAATCTAAAAAAAAAAAAAAGTGTTAAAGCAAGTTTAAACGAAAATGTAATAACGACTATGTAATAACGTCATTATGTGTAAGCTTATAAAAAAAAAACCCCTATGCTTTGACCTTGCCTTCTTTTTCTTGGAACTTGGCGTGATCAACATTGGCTATACATCTCTCATTGGCTTTTGTATTCGACATTGGCTTTACATCACATTTGGCATTGGTGGTACCTACTAATTTCTCCACATTCTGCATTGGCTTAATTCTTTGGTGCTACTTATTATTGGATTTCAGCGCATCTTCATTTTGCAGTACTTTGTCGTGTCGTAAATTTTTTTTTTAGCCTTATTATAGCTCTGAACTTGTTCTTATCTCCCTTAAGCATTGCAATTTTTTCTTTGGCACTGCTTTATAATTTTGGTTTTGTTCTTGCCTCATTAATCATTTGCTTTTTTCTTTGGTGCATCTATAACTTGATCTTCTTTAAACATTGGCTTTGTTCTTTGGCGCTGTTATATAACTCTGGTCTTGCTCTCTCTCTTAAGCATTGGCATTATTCTTTGGTGCTGCTTTATATTTTTGGTTTTGTTCTTGCCTCATTTAAACATTTGCTTTTTTCTTTGGCATGCTTATAACATTGATATTGTTCTTACTTTTTTTAAGCGTTGGCTTTTCATTCTTTGGGTGCTGTTATATAACTTTGGTCTTGTTCCTCTTCCTTAAACATTGACATTATTCTTTGGTGCTGCTCTATAACTTCTTGTTTTCTTTAGGCATTTGCTTTTTTTCTTTGGCGTGCCTATAACTTTGATTTTAATTTTATTCTTACCTTCCTTAAGCGTTGGCATTTGTTCTTTGACGCTGTTATATAACTCTGGCATTGTACTTGTCTCCTTTAAGTATTGACTCTGTTCTTTGGCGCTGCTTTACAACTTTGATCTTGTTCTTATAATGGAGTATACGTTCATCAATAGAAATACTCTTGACTAAATCATAGAAAAATATATAACTAACCTTCCAAAATCGAAACAGCAAAAGGCCCTAATAAACAATGAACTTTTAAATAAGATAAAAACTATCCTATTAAATCTAAAGGATACTTCACTCTATGATAAAAAGTTATGATCTTGGGCTAAAGACAAATTCATACTTGAAGAAATTGTACCAGGGGATTACAGAGTACACGTAAAGGCCATGAACAATCCTGTATTAATAGTTGAAAAGTTTTACAAGGTTCTTTGTCATACCCATGATGAAATAACACAGCATAGCAGTCAAAGGCAGACGTGGAGCTCAATTAATGAAAGATGGGGGTATATTAAACAATCAATCATGGAAGAATTCGTGAACAATTGCACAGCATGTGTAACAAGGAGGCCAGCATTCCACCCTTTGGCGGCGAAACTGATAATTGCCAAGAATTTTTTGTCTAGGATGCAGGTACTATAAATTTTGTGTTTGTTTGAAATTAAATTAAATAATGTCTAATTATATTTATTATACAGATGGATCTTATTGATTTATCCTACATTCCCGATAGAGAGTTCAAGTATGTATGCCACATTAGAGACCACTTTAGTAGGTTTTCATGGGCTAAGGCACTTACGTCAAAAAGACCAATTGAAGTTGCATCTTTCCTGTTTGATCTTTTTCATATGATTGGATCACTCCCTACTATATTACAATCAGATAATGGCAAGGAATTCATAGCACAAGTCATCAAAGAATTAATCACGCTATGGCCATCAGTGAAGATAATAAATGGGTGCCCAAGACACCCCCAGTCGCAAGGCTTAGTGGAACGTGCCAATGGAATTTTGGAACAAAAGCTTGACAAATGGAGAGAAACTACTGGTCGAAACGACTGGTCATTTGGTTTGAGGTTCGTTGTGGTTGCCATGAACAATTCATGGTGTAAATCATACAAAAAAACTCCTTATGAATTGGTTTATGGAGACAAGCCCCATGGTAATTGTACTCTGGTAAATAAACTTTATACAAATAATATCTTCGATGAAGAGGAAATACCAGATACAATTGAAATCTCTGATGCTGATTATGAAATAGACCTGGACGATGATATGACTGGTATTAAAATTACTCAAATTAAAATAAAAAGCATTTTATTTATTACAGAATTTCACTTTTTTTTTTTTAATAATATTTTTATTTATTTTAGATTTGTTGCTTGACAACATTAATGATCAAGAACAATCACCTGATGGTACTGTTTGTTCAGTCCCATCACCCAATAATAATATTGATCGTTTTGTGTCTTTGCCCACAAGCCCTGTGCTTTTACCCAGAAGCATTGTGTCTTCGCCCAGAAGTCCGGTGCAATTACATGATAATGATGGTAGTTATATTGTGCCTTTTTCTAATAGCTAGTTTAAAACCCCCCAAAAAAATTTATTTATTGTGAGTTCATACAAAAAGAAAAGCTTACCTCAAGGACATAGTATTAAAGGGACGACTACGATGATTATGCGTGGGGAAGGGGCGCATAATAAATAGCGAACCAGTATCATCATCTAACAATAATGTTTTGTCTTTGTTCAATAAATGTGGGTAGTATCTTCGCCCAATAACTGTAGTTTTGTGTCTTCGCCTAATAACCGTGGTCTGGTGTCTTCACCCCAAAACCCAGTGTCTTTGCATAATAATAATGGTAGTTATACTGTGCTTTCTTCCAATAACTATAATAATTATTCACATGGATGCATATAAAAAAAAATAAAATTCATTGTGGGTGCATATGAAAAAAAAAAAGGATTCATTGTGGATGCATATGAAAAGAAAAAAAAATATAAGCTTATCTTACAGATGTAGTATTAAAGGGATGACTATGACAATTGTGCGTGGGAAAGGGGCATATAATAAATAATGAACTGGTATCATAATCTAACAATAATTTTTTGCCATTGTCTAATAATTGTGGTCTAGTATCTTCGCCCAATAACTATGGTTTTGTCTTCGCCCAATAACTGTGATCTGGTGTCTTCGCCTAATAATCATAGTCTGGTATCTTTGCCCCAAAACCCAGTATCTTTACATGATAATAATGGTAGTTATACTATACTTTTTTCCAACAATTATAATAATTCACATGGATGCATATGAAAAAAAAATAGAATTCATTATGGATGTATACAAAAAAAAAAGGATTTATTGTGGGTGCATATGAAAAGAAAAAAAAATATAAGTTATCTCATGGATGTAGTATTAAAGGGATGACTATGACGATTGTGCATGGGGAAGGGGTGCATAATAAATAGTGAACCGGTATCATCATCTAACAATAATTTTTTGCCTTTGTCTAATAATTGTAGTCTAGTATCTTTGCCCAATAACTATAGTTTTGTGTCTTCGCCCAATAATTGTGATCTGGTGTCTTCGCCCAATAATCATGGTCTGGTATCTTTGCCCCAAACCCAGTATCTTTACATGATAATAATAGTAGTTATACTTACTTTCTTCCAACAATTATAATAATTCACATGGATGCATATGAAAAAAAAAATAGAATTCATTATGGGTGCATATGAAAAAAAAAAGATTTATTGTGGGTGCATATGAAAAGAAAAAAAAATATAAGCTTATCTCATAAACGTAGTATTAAAGGGATAACTAGGATGATTGTGTGCATAGAGTAGCGATCCGTAGCCTTAAAATCCTAGCTATCCGTATAATCCTCCAATCCTATGCGGATTTATAAATAAACTATCCGTAAATTAATTATACTCGGATAGACTTTGATCATCCGTCAGATATCCGAATATCTTTAAATTAATCAGTGACTATAATAATAAATAATAATCATATTATGAATCAGCGACTATAAATAATGTTCATTATATGTTTATTTATTTATTTATTTATTTTATCATTATTTCTAATACTTTCAGTAAAAAATATCTGCTTCTAATAAAAGACGAAATATATCTGATTCTAACATTCCTGACTCTGATATTTCTGATTCTAATATTTCTGACTCTAATATTTCTGATTTTAACGAATCTTCTGACGAAGAAGAAATTGTTTATTTGGATTTATCAGGAAAGATCAGTTGGGTGTAGACATTTTTTCGACAAGAACTTCGTAAAAAGAAAGGCAAATAGACGAAATATTCAATATGTAAAATTAAAGTATCAAATGATAAAGAATGTGGAAGAAAATACAAAGCTGGTTCCTCAACTGGTAATCTTATTAACTATTTAAGTGCTGAACATGGTATAACAAAGATCGATCAAATTCCTAAAATGGTAGATTAATATATATATTCGATATATTATACATATTAATTTTGATATTAATATGAATACAATTAATTTGATAAAATTTAGATAAGATCTATTCGTCCTTATGATGAAAAGCGACAAAAGGAATTACAACAATTACTTGTTACTTGGCTCATAGCAGATTCACATCCTTTAATTATTGTTCAAAGTGAATTTTTTCATTGATTTATAAATGAGCTTGATCTGGCATTTCTAATTCCTGATGTTAAATTAATTAAGCAAATTATTCATCAAGCTTATAATTATACAATTCCTATTTTACGAGAATTTATTAAACATAATACACTTAAAGTCTCACTTACAATGGATTTATAGACAGCCAAAAATCGGCAAGGCTATATTGGAATTACATGCTCATACATTGATTGTCAATTTAAATTAAAAGAAATAACTCTTA
>CAJVPU010000871.1:0-15019 GCA_910591775.1 Dentiscutata heterogama | reverse complement strand
AGTGAGTAGATGTTCATTAAACAGGAATTTGATTCTGAATACCTTTATTTGGTTTAGTTTGGGTGAGGTAATGCCAGTTGCAGTTTTTAAATTATTGTTAAGATAGAGCCAGGTAGAGTTCCAATCAATTGTTTGGGTATAGTATTCCTATTCTGTATTATGCTTTTAGGCTAACCATAGTGCTATTGTGAATGCTTTGTATATATTCTTAACAAATAGTCTAGTTGGTTTTTCTATGTTGTGTTTTTTCCACTAGATAGTGAAGTGTGGGTTGTGTATATTTGTGTGGTTGAATAAAAGAGTCAGTGTGGAGGGTTGTTGGTGTGTTTTGGCTAGAGTATCTACTATATTGTTAAATCAATTATTTGAGTGTGCCTAAACTTTGTGTAGTGTAAGCTGGATATTGAAAGCCTTAGTAGCATTAAGAAGTATATGCCAAATTGGCCAGTAATTGAATTTAAAGTATTTAGAGAATGTGGGAGGGGTGCTGAGAAGTTTATAGTACTTGGAGATAATAGATTAAGAATCTGTGAATATATTGACCTTATCATTATGTGGTAGTGTAGCTATAGCAGATAGAATAGCCAATAGCTCAGCTTTGTATAATGAGGACCAGTTGAAGATTTTGGCAAAAAAGCTATTATAGGCTTGGTTATAGTCAATTTGAACTCAGCCAACTCCCATTGAGCAGTTGCTAGTGCCTATGTTTGATACTAAGCCATCTATATAGAATGTAAATATGTGTGTGTGGGTATTGCTGAGAACATATTGTGTTAGTAGCTGGCATGCTGTATTGTTGTGAAAGAGAGTTGAGGCTAAGGAGTCTGCGATATTTATATTGGGTAGAGGTAGGATAGTAGTAGGGTGCTTAACTGCTGTGGAGTGGAGAAGGTTTACGTAATTAGCATTAAGTTTAAGTTTTTTGTTTTTCATTTTTTTGCTAAGAAACTGTATAGATAGTGTGGTGAAAACTTCGAGTATGCAGTAATTAGCAAGCTGGATAGAGTTTAACTTGCAGCTGAGGTATGAGCTACATGTAATAGAGGGTAAAGGGTATGGTAAGTAGTGTCTTGTATTTATATTGTATTGCCAGTATATAATAGAGACTGTGTTGGTTTGTTTGAAGTTTCTTTTTATTTGGCCTATAATAATCTCATCTTGCAAATAAGTAAGTATCTATAGTTTTAGTCTTTTTGGAATAGTGTTAGACTGATAAGCAAAGGTGTTAATGCCTGGTGGTTGGTATTGTGTGTGTATTAATTGGTGTTGTGAGTTGGCAAGAATAGTGTTTTCTAGAAATGAGAACCAGTCTAGTTTTTTCTCTTTGAGTAAATGTAGAAGTCTTGGTAAGATGTGCTGCTATTTGAGTAGGTATTTATTGTCTGCTAAGCTAAGCTGCTCTAGGTATAAGATGCGTTTATTTTGAAGCTGTTGTTTAATATACTGTACTTGGGCTTTTAGAGAGGATAGATTCTAGTAGTGTGTTGCTATCTTGGATTAATTGGGGCCATGCTTTGTCTGGGTTTATAGTTAGACTGATATTAGCTTGTTGTAGTAGTTGTATTATTTTAAATATGGCAGTATGCCTGTTGGGTCTATCTATAGTAGGCTGTGGATGTTGGAGAATGCTAGTAGTTGATCAAAGGTTGTTTTGCAGTTGTTGTAGCCTGATGTGGGTAGTAATACTGAGTGTAGAACTGTTGTTGATTCTCAGGAGCAGATTGTTAGTATAGTATTGGAGTTGTGTATCCCAAATGTTGTAGATATTATAGATTTTGTGGCAGAGCATTGTGATATTGGGAATAGACTGGGATAAATAAGTTTTGTGTTTGGCAATTGTGAGGTATTTGCCAAGAATCTGGATACAGGTGGATTGGGAGATAATGATATTATGGATTCTGTACTCCAGTGTGGGGATTATAACTGTGTTAATAATATAGATTATCTGTTTATCAGTAATCTTTTTCTGGTCTGCAGTATAGGCTAGGTTTAAAGCTTTGTTTTTAATGAGCTTGATCTGTTTAGAGTGCTTATTATTAAGTATAAACTAGCATCCTAGAAACTTGAAAGGCTAACTAGTAGGAATTGTGTTTAGGTTTGTTTGTAGAAAAGAGATGCTAGCATCAGTTTGGTTGGATATAAATATAGATTTGAATGGATTGACCTGGATGTTTGCCATATTGTAAAAGGATGATGCAGTTAGTATGATTCTTTTTAGGTCTTTTTTGGTTTGAGCAATCCAGACGGTGTCATCCATGTATGTGAGAACTAATATGGAGCAGCATAGCCTCTTAGTAGAGGATGAGGTTAGACTTGTTTGCCATATAGTATATATTGCATATTCTGGTAGTTGTGTAGAGATTTTTGTAATTAATAGATCATAGTAGATCTATGAGGTGATGGTTTCTTCCTAGTTAATACTATTTTTAACAATATAGAGGTTTGTGAGGCCTAGATTAGTTATACTCTGTTGGAGTAGTCAGAGAGGAGGTTGGTATAGATATTGATAAGAGGTTTAGGCATGCCTATTCTGTGTAGTGACTTTCTAAAAAGGCTGAAGTTGACAAAGTTATAAGCCTTGCTCATGTCTTGTGATAGTATCTATAGCTAGTTGGAGTTGCATGCTGCATCTTCTATAATATTGTTAAGAGTGTGGATTGGGATTGAGGTGGAGTTACCTGGAAGTGTGACATAGTTGAATAGTGATAAAATTGAGTGATTGGATAGAATATTATTTAACCAATTGGTGAGGAGATTAGTGTATAACTTTTTAATATATTCGATGAGGCTGATGGGTTTCGTGTTAGCTAGATTTCCATCAAAAATTGGTTTTTTGAAAATAGAGTATATCCTGCCCTCTTTCCACTGTTTGGAGACTGTTTGGGTAGTAAGACATCAATTAAAGAGTGCTATTGTGGCTTGTAGAAAGGTTGGGCCTGTATGTTTAAGCATCTCATAGCTTATTCTAGAGGGCCTATAGGCTTTATTATTAGGTAATTGGCTGAGAATAGAGAGGACCTCTTCCTGAGTTATAGTAGAGAGTGCTTCCTGGTACTAGTCTTGTTGGATGTGGGGTTAAGGGTTGAATTCTGTTTGCCATTCAGTGTTAAATAAGGTTTTATCAATTAGACAGTTGCTATCCAGTCATTAAAGTGTTGCTAGATATATGTTTTGATAGTAGTGGGGTCTGTAATAACATCTTGGTTTAGTTTGATATTGTCAAACTTAACAGGGTCTCTGTGCTGGTTCAGTATGCTGCTAAGCATAGAAGTTGGATTGGTTTGGAGCTTGGCACATCTTTTGAAGATTGCCTCTGTGATTTGGTAATGTGTTTGTCATGTGTTTTCTAGATTGCGTGAGTAGTACAGCTTTTTTCATTTGGTATTAGCTTTGATTATCCAGTTGGTATTGGTTGTGAGAGGAGGTATTTCTAGATTGTGTAGTTTGTTGAGGTCTGCTATTGAACTGTTTAGATGAACTAGGGACTGTTGGTTGGTCTTAGTTTGGTGTTTTACAACTCTAATTATATTTTTGAGCTTCTTGAGGCTGTAGTGAAGCTGGGTAGCTTTTGGAAAAAATGTATAATGAAAGTTACAAACTGTGAACTTTTTATTAGAAATATGCTAGAGTGCTACTATACTAAGACTAGTCTGGATTTTGTGCCATGTAGTTTCTAGAGACTCTAATGTTGTAGGTATAAGAGGTGTATTGTAATGCTGCAAGTTTGTATTGACTTGGTTTGCGAAGTCATCTTACTTTTTTAAGTTCATTGTTTTGTATTTAGTAACTCTTCTTCGAATGTAGATTTGTGTCTTTGTTGTCTGGTAATTGCATAGGGGAAGAGCCAGCATGATATTAAAATCTTGTGATCACTTTGAGTACTGGTGTTGGGATCTTCTATATCATATTCTGTGAGATATTGCAGTATTGGTTGGTATGCAAGATGAAATCAATTTCAATGCTTAGGTTGGCTCTGCACTATGTATGTGTAGACTTGTAAGAGTGTTTAGCTAGATCATACATATTATTAAAGGCAAGAAATTGGAGAAGTTTGTATTTAATTAACTGGGAATGGATATTGTTAGTAGATGCATTAAAGTCTTCTAGAGTTATCAAATGAATATTAAGTGCTTTGGCCTGTTGTATCCACTGGATTATAGTGTTCTGTGTTTGTAGTCAGAGGTGTGCCTCATTGCTAGGGAGGTAGAGAGAGATGATTCGAAACTTAAAATTATATTTGAAGAAGAGGTCAATGGCTATAGCATATCCGCTGATATTGTGAATATGTAGAGTAAGTGTATTACAGACCATAATTGTCATTCCAGCCTTTGAGCTATCTGTACATAACCAGAAGTAGGTAAAGTATTGAGTTTTTAGACGCTTTTGGGGCATTGTTTTGCTAGACAGTTTGGTTTCTAAAATGCAGATTATGTCTAGGGCTTGTTGTAGGCAGTAGTGTTCCCATGTTTCTTTTTTAGTATTTGTATTAAGGCCTTGTATATTGTGCATACAGATTGAGAGAGTTAGTGGGTGTAGGGTAGGTATAGGTTAGAAGGTATTGGGATAGGAGATATTTGGGTTTTGTGTATTATGTGTAGGAAGTTAGCGAGAGAAGAATTAGTGGTGTATTGCATTAGAAATTTAAAGTGTGTCCATTTGGTCAGAACTGACCAATGGGGGTGTTGGTGGCTATAGTAGAGGTTGTTGTAGCTGTAGCCTCTGTGGGTTCAGTGATGGGCAGTTCTGTCATGGTCATGGTTATATCCATGTCTGAAATAGATGTAAGCACTGGAGATGCCTCTTCTAAAGCCAGGGTAATACTTGCAAGTAAAAGTATAATACTGAGAGTATTGGGATTCTCTGTAGATATGTTGTCAAATATGCTATACTTGGGTGAAGAAAGAGGTGAGAGTTTTAATAGAAAGTCAGAGATTGATTTGATAGTGTAGTACTGTCTGAGTACTTTCATTGTAGGTGTGATATTGGGTTGGTTTTGGATTGGTAGAGAGACAATGATTTCATGTTTGGCGAGGTTTTTGATGATTTTCTTGATATCACTGGAGATATTAGGAAGATTTGGATTGGTAGTTGATTTAGTAGTACTTTGTAGATGAGCATTTTCGATTTGGATTCAGCTAGTAGGGAGTTGGGTAAAATAGTAGTGGCTACATAGTAATTTGGCAGTAGCTAAGAGCTGTTGTGGGGTAGTGATTGGCAGAGAGATATTAAAGCTTTCAAGGACATCCTCAGCCATGAGAAGGGGAGGCTTGTCAGTTGGATTCACTTGTATAATTTCAGGTGAAAGAGGATACTAGATTTGGTAATATGTAGAGGCTTGCTTAATGAATTCTTTTGCTTTTGCATCATTTGTAATAGGGAAAGTAAATTTTGTAGTGGTTTTGATTTTGCTGATGTCTTTGGACAATAGGGGTTTAATGACAAAGAAATCATTTGATAGAAGTTTGAAGGTATAGTCTTCACTAAGCATAGTGATGACATCTATGAGAGGAATTATGAAGGTAGCTGGGTTGAATAAGAAGTATTTTTAAACTACAGAGTTAAGTTCTTGATAAGTTGAAGGAAGAGGCTTCTTAGTAGGTAAGAGTTTGAAGTAGGTATCAGGAATTTTGATTACTGTGCAGTAGTCTGCTAGTTTTCTTTTATATGCAGCTAGGTGCTGAAGAGAGGATTGGTGTGAGATCAGGAATAGCTGGTGAAGGCTAGCAGAGAGAGTACTATAGTGTAAAGGTAAGGAAGAAAGTTTAGCAAAGTAGGTTGCTGGTAACTCAGAAAATTTGAAGATTCTTCTTAGAGCATTGACTATTGCTCTTGTATGTGACTATTATGTAATTGGAAGCTTAAACAGGAGAATATTTTGGATTTCTGTAAGGATTTGGTTGGATATATCTAGAAGTGGGATTAGTTTGTTTTCTAGTGTATTATTAATTTGGGTTTTAATTTCTTTTGGGTCTGTTCATCTGAGTTTTTGATTTGTAGAAAGCCTCTGGTATACTGAATTACTCTGTATATTTGTCTTGCTGGGATACAGGCGAATTTGAGGTTAGAGATGTATTGTGAGTAGTGTTTTGAACCATCAACCGAAAGTTCAACCGGGGCTGATCCGGGTAGACTTCCGGGTATTCCCAGCCAATCGCAGATGTTTGTTTACATCAGGTAAAATAGGATGTGTCAATCCTATTTTACCTGATGTAAACAAATATCAGCGATTGGCTGGGAATACCTGGAAGTCTACCCGGATCAGCCCCAGTTGAACTTTCGGTTGATGGTTCAAAACACTAATTGTGAGATAAGCATCCTCTTAAGCATTGTGGGTTGTAGTGTTGGTAAATATAATTTTGTTATCTTTTTTATAGGCTGTAAGGGCTCTATCAAAGAAGTTGGTATATTCTTTTTGGTGTGCAGGAGTGGTTTTGGGGTTGCGGGTAAATGTTGTGAAGAATCTGGTATCAAGGTGTACAAATTTTAGGAAGATTGCTACTGGCAATTTAAATTGAGTAGGTATAGTAGTTAGCTTGTAGCAGGTGAGTTTGTATATGCCTTTTGGGGTAGTAAGTGCAGTTGCAATAGCGTCATATGTCCAGATCTCTGTATTGAAGGGGGTGTTGGAGGGTGTGAAAATTCTGCTATATACGATTGTGGCCCATTTCATATTGTCAAGGACATCAGTAGCCAGTAATTTGAGGTTGGTTTTGGTAACTTGGCTGTATGATATTTTGGTTGTGAAAGCCTGATTGTTTGTAGGAGGTTTAAAGGTGGTAGAAGAGCTACCAGGAAGCACTTTGGCAGCCTTGTTAGAGGTTGTAATTAATGGTAATATATTTCAAGCTCTTTTATGATTGATACTAGCATTGGGTGTGGTAATTTGGCCTGAAGGTGTGCTAAGTCTAGATGTAGGGTGGGTAGTAGTAATAGTATCACTGGCAGTATTGGTTGGAGATGTGGTGATGGTTGGGTGGAGGTTTGTGTCTTTGTCTGCATTACTGTTTGTAGCTATGCTTGTGTTTGTTTGGTTACTAGCTAGATTGTATGGTGGTACCAGTTCCTTGAGGGCTAAGAGGTGTGTATTGTGTTCACTGTTGCTTTTGTTGAACTCGTTATCAGATTCGATTTGTGTAATAGAGTTGTATAGGATTCTGGGCAGGTCAGGGATACTTTTAGTCTTGGTGTATAGTTTCATACTACCTTCGTAGGCCTGTATAGTTGTATTAAGGTCACAAGTACAGGTTGATTTGGGAAAATTGGTACTAATATTGACAATGTTGTTTTTCTGTATCGTGAGGTCAAAAAGAACTGATTGGGTAATATCTTCATGTTTGCAGATCTATTGGGGAGAATAATTTGCCAAATTTGGAATTTTTTCTGATTTGGTAATATCGATGTAGAAGAAAAAGTTGTTGGAATGGAGAAGCTAACTATAAAGATGAGTTTGGACCAATCTTTAATAGTAATTTTGATAAAATTTTTTGTGTGTTTTGTTTCTGGGGTTGGTGGTATAGTGCCAGATAGGTTGTTGCTAGGTTGTACAGGTTTGTAAAATGGGAAAAAATAGCTAAAAAAAGAAGAAAAGCTTTTAGAAATCATATTTTTGCTGAGGGGCTGAGGTTTAGTAATTTGGATATTGTGGTAGTTCTTGGTCTTTTTGTATAGCAGGTTGGTAGTACTTGGAGCAGGGCTGTTTAAATGTTGGCTATCCTTATAGCCGCTTTTGCAGAGGGATAGAAAAACTGGCTTTTTGTCTTTTGATGAGTTTATTGCTATTTACTTGATGAGGAAAAAGCTTTTTAAGGAAAATACACCTCTTTTAAGTACAACTAGAGGCCTAAGTAACTTTACTTAAGAGCTGAATAACTATTTACTTAGTAGGTTTTTGAAATAATCTTGTGGGAAAGTTTTTTCTTCTTGTTTCTATTTTGGTAAAAGTGATCTATGAGAAGAGTTTAAATAATAATAATAATAAAAATACTAATTATATTAATATAAATAAATCAAAAGAAATAGTAAACAACTACAAGTAAAAAAGTATTCAAAATACTTAAACTTATCTTTCTTTCAACAAGTCTTTCAGTTTTACTTATTAGATTACAAAAGTTGAAGCAGTTTTGTCTTCATCAATATTAAAATCTATAGGATTCATCTAACAACTACAATCTAAATATAATATCAATCTTGAAAACAAGTTTACTTGCTAAAGATCTCTAACTATAAAAAAAAAAACTTTAATATTCTTTTGTTTTAAAGATTCTTATATATTTAAGCAACAACTAAATTTAAAAAATATGTTTTATAGCTAACCTTTATGATTATTCCTCAGTTTCTGTGATTATTTTAACAGTATATAAAGTAAAAGGTGTAGTTTCTTAATATGTATTCAGTTTTATTCTACAATTCGTTTTTACAGTATACAATTCATTTAAAGTTAGATGATATATGTGGCGTATATATAATGATACATTTTAGTAATTGACCAATTGAATTTAAAGACTGTTATGCTTCTGTTAGTAGCACTATTTATAAAACAGGTCTATAAACAAATATGTGGTTGCAATCTACTGGTTTATCCAAATTTAGAAGGAGTAAACAATATCAATCTATTGATAGAAATAAGCTGTTTTGCTTACTTTTTACAAAAATTTTGTAAAAGGGGCAAGTGGTAGAAAATAGCTCTTGTATTTTTTTTTTAAAAAACATATATATTTTTCTGAAAGTATAAAATGTATAGAGTCAAGTTAATTGCTAACTTCCTTGCTAGTAGGTGATAAACTCTGAACTTGTTAGCAAGTAGTATATAAGAACTACTTCTAAATAACAAGTACTATCTTCATGATAAGTGATAAGCTCTAAGCCTGTTAGCAGATAGCATATAAGAACTATCTCTAAATAACAGGTGCTAGTTTATAGTTTTTATTAGTTTTATGTCACACTTTACTACTATAGTTTACTGTTTTATGAGAAAAAAGTTTGTTGTGCTTTTTGATATAAGAGATCATTGAAAAGAGTTCATTGTTTTCTTTAAACCAGTTTTATTTATACTTAATAGACATTCTAGTTATATTGATTTAATTAGTATTAATTATTGCAGAGATAATAGAATTTTATTATATGTACTTTCTTCAAACACAACTCATATTTCTGAAAAATTATTTAAAAAACTTAAACTTAAATATAAAGCTTCAGACAACTTTAGATTTATTAATAATCAAAGAATTGTTGCAAAATATTCTTTTGTACAAATTTTTGGTAAAGCTTTTTTTAAAACTTACACTTTTATAGCAATTAGAAATACTTATACTGCAACTAAAATTTGATCTTGGAATCCTAATATAATTAATTTAGACTGCTTGGTATCTTCACTATCAACTGTAAAAAAATTAGAAGTCTCTTCTAAACCATAACATAAACATAATACAAAAAGTTTTAAAATTATACAACTTGAAAAAGAAAATTAATAATTAAAAAAATATATTCAAGTTCTTGAATATCCTGGAACTATCTCTTTATTATCAATTATAAAATATTTATTTATAAAAGCTTTTTTAAGTAAAAAAAATCTAAAACTAGACCTAAAGCTTTTAAATTTAGAAATTTAATAACTTCTAAAGCCAATATAAAAGAATTACAAAAAAAAAAAAATATTAAAAAAAGAAAATAGAAGATATAAAATTAAAAAAAAACAAAGAGTAAAAAAAAAGCAAAAAAAGTAAGTTCAAAATCTAAAAACCTAATTTTTTTTTAAAAAAAATTATAAAATATAAAATTTTTAAAAAATTTGTATTATATTAATAAAAATAAAAAAGAAGGTTTAAAATTTTTATAAATTTTAAAATTTAGCTTTATTTAAAAAAAAATTTTTTTTTTGTATATAAATATTATTTAGATATTTTTTAATAATAAATTGATAAGCAGCCACCATCTTTCTAAAAGATACACCCATTGTAGTTAGAAAAAATGATGTAAGTGGGCAGGTGGATAAGCCTATTTACTCAGAAGAGTTAGACATGAACAACTTTCTAATGCATAACCTAACTGTTGCTAACTCTTGTAGAACTGTGCAAGCTGGGTATATGATGAATGCTATAGAAAACAACCCTTCTGTGGTATCATTTCCAACATCATTTGCCCTCTATGATCTACACACTACACTACTCTTTCAACAACCTACTTTTCCTACTTACTCTTTATCTGATTATGAACTTTTATCTAATACAGACAATAACCCTGTTGACTTTTAACTTGAAACAATAACACAAGTAACTAAGCAACTTGGCCCTATTGACCCATTAACATGCTATAACAAATTCTTATTTTATCACAAACTACCTCCACTCAAACACCCCCAGACAATACAATCATTCCTTAGCTACCTCCAAACAACTTTCCCTCATACATCTCACTCCTGTAAATCAGAATTTCTATACTTAACATTAAAGACAAATAAGATAATTATACAGAGGCACATATCTACCTCCTCCACAAACACCAAATACTTACAAACCACTTTTTACCTCCTTTTCAGAATCTTTTATAGTGGTTTAGATATGTTTTACTCAAATCACATACTCATAACCCCAACATAAACATTTTAACTTGCATAATCTTCATCATACCATTGCTACTTATAATGTTAGAGGCTTTAATATTGCCTCCAAAAGACAGATCTGGCAAGATTACTGTATCGATCACAATATTTCTATAGCTTGTATTACTGAGACTAAAATCTCTAACAAAACCAAATTATCCTTCTGTAATAACAATTTTTATACATATTACTGAGCCAATACTTAAAGCTCTACAGAAGGTGCAGCTATTATAGTTTATAACCATCTTAAGCCCCATGTCCATAGCTGCCTCACACACCCTGGTGGAGCAATTGTATTAGATCTCTTTTTTAAAAACAACATCAAACTCTGTATAATCTCTGTTTATCTTTCCTCAACTAACCCTACTCGATGCAATCTCACACAAAACACTGTAATCAATTAGATACTTCAAGCCCAGCAACTTAACCTTCAGCCTATTATCTTGGTAATTTTAATATACAAGACACTACTCTTAGCTCATCACCTAGATTCAAACTTATCAATTTCCTATACTGTTCAAATATGTTTGACATTGGTGCTCATTTTAACAACACCCAATATACCTAGTCAAATAATATAAACTTTAGCAGAATTGACTATATCTGGACCAATTCTTTTAATATACAATTTCTTCTCTCTTATAGCCTTGACAATAGTAAAACAAGTACTCTTAGTAACCACCTTATACTTTCTATCTCTTGGATATTTTTTAATGCATTTAGCAAACACTCACATCTTCATACCAATATTAGTTGCCAAATCTTTAACTATAAAGCCACCACTAGCCAGCAATAGCAAGAATTTTCTAAGCTTACCTCACATCTAATTACACAAAATCATATTCTACTTACACTAAATACCTTAGAGAGTATTAATACCACTTGGCACAAGCTTTAATATTGTATAACACAAGCTGCAATTAGAACTATTTCTAACAAATTACACAAAAACGTAGCTATAACCACAAATATACTCCTTTATATACTGTACTCCATTTTGGGCTTAAAAAACTTAGCCATCTTATTAAGACACTTAGTAACAACAATAATCACTCTCATCTATATCTTTCACACATTAATTCACAAATCTTTATCATCAATACCTATTCCAAATGTAACCTTCAGCCACTCCAATCACTTAATATTTATAACATTCAATTATAGTTATTACATGCACACACTATCTGAAAACAAATTTATCATGCTTATCACTTCGAACACTCTCTTCATCTACATCAACAAATCAACCAGGCTTCTAAAAGAAGATGTAAAACACTTGTCTCAAAACCTATCCAAGCTATTAACAGTATACTTGACCAATACCAACCCCTGTACACTTTATCAATATTAAACTTCCCAACTAGCTCATTACCAACTCTGCTGAAATCAAACAACATATCCAATCACATTTCTCAAATTGGACTGTATATAAAACTGTTGATCAAACCATCTTCAACAGTTTTTGGCAACAACAATACCAACCACTTCCTTATATTAACCTTGAATAGTATACACCACTTACTAACCCTATAACTGAAGATGAAGTTCTTCTAACCATTTCTAAGCTTTCTAATTGCAAAGCCTATGGCCCTACTGGTATTAGCTAAGAAATGATCAAACACTTGAACCAACACTGCATTACTGCTCTTACTGCACTTTTTAACTATTGCTTATCCCAAAACACAATATCCAAGCTATGGAAATATGGTAGAATATATCCTATTCTTAAAAACAATGCTTTTGATGAGAATCTCAACCTCACTTAACCAATCAGCCTTATTGAACACGTTAGGAAAATATATACTAAAATTCTAACAAACAGACTTAACCAAGTCTTCTCCCAACACCCTATCCTTTCACCCTTCAACTATGTTGCCCTACCAGCAATAGTATATCTATTCCTATCTACATCCTTAACAACCTTATCAAAGATGCCAACTGTAATCACAAAGAGCTTTGGCTGCTATTGCAAGATATGAGCAAGGCTTATAATTTAGTTAACCTTAACCTCTTCAGATAATCTCTTTGCTATCTCTTTTTACCCCAAACTATTATTAACATTCTCACTGATTTATTTATTAACTGCTATAATGAAGTTATAACCAACTTTGGACTAACTTCTTCATACCAGGTTCAAAATGGTATTGACCAAGGGAAAACTATTATCCCCTTGCTCTGGTGTATATATTATGATCCACTTATTACACATATATACTCTACCTTTACTGGCTATACAATTTCAATATCATGGTCAACCAACCTTAAAAACTACTTATTTAACAAACTTAAAACTAACTGTTCTGTCTTGGCCTATATGGATAACACTTTGTAAATTGCATCTAGCCAAACAGAGCTAACTAATATTCTTACTATCACTAAATCTTTCTACAACATGGCAAATATTCAAGTTAACTCATCCAAATCTATTCTATTCTTCAACACCAAACCCAACTCATACAACCTAATTATATTTAACAATGTGACACTCCCTCTGCCTATATATCAACCTTTTAAATTTTTAGGTTGCTGGTTCAAACTCAATAACAAACATACTTAACTTATCATAGCCGAATCATCTCAACTCACCAAAATTGCTAGCACCAAACAAATAACTGACACTCAAGCTCGTTATATTATTAACATTGTTATTATTCCTACTTTAGAGTACAGAATACACAATTTTGCTCTTAACCAATCTTCATACAACAAAATCTTTCAAAAACATATTGACCTTATTAAACACAAAGCTAAGCTTTATCATACCATACCTACAAGCATCTTATTATACTTAAATCTACAGTATCAAAAATATTTGGGATATCCAACTTCAACACCACATCCCAAACTTCATTAAACAGCTTAACAACAAATCTCTCCTAGGTATCTTTACTCAAATCAGAATTCAACAACTTCAAAATAATCTCTGATCTGCTACTAATATTCTTTCCTATCCAAACCCTTCATTGATAGTCCCAACCACCTTACTACTAGTTTTAAAATAATACAACTCCTTTGACATCTTAACTAGACTATTAGTCTAAGCTCTAACACAAATATTTTTTTCACAATTTATGAAAGATCTACTACATTAGAATCTATACTATCAGCATACTCCAAATACCCTACCTTCAAAAAACAACTTCAGCATTATCATATCCTTTTTTTAGATCAACTTACTTCTACTAACAACTCTTATCTTTTAGACTAGAAATATATATCCCCAAGACTTAACAAAATTCCTAAAGGGAAAATTCCCTATTGGTTTATATTTCTTGAAAATTTTATCCTTAATTCTTCACATAATCATCTTATTTCTAGGCAGCTTAACCTTTCACCTACTAACTACTATAGCTACTGTACAGATCACTTTCACAAACACTCCAAGCCCTTGCTTTTAACTTTCCACCATAGCCAAGTCATTATTGGCAAAGCTCATCACCAATTTACAAACTCTGGCTTTACACTAATTACACATTGGCAATGCAACCTTCCAACCACCCCTTTTTCAATATATTCTATTCCTAATATTATCTCAAGTCTATGTTCTAATTGCTTTCTTAACTCTCACATTATTAATAGCAAATACACCCTTTTTATCCCAACTAGTCATGCGGCCAAGATTTTAGGCAGACTAAACCCAGACAGATCTGTTAATTTTAATGCAAACCCTCTTGATCTCTTAGACTCAATCAAACTTAAAAATACTATTCAAACCTCAGTCCTCCCAAACCTCTCTATACTTGCTTCTCAAATCTTTGCAATCTTCACAAATAATGCTACTCTTAACACTCTTCAACATGTTGCAAACTTCAATCTTCACTCCCCACACCTTACATTCTACACAGACAGATCAGTAATTAACTCAAATAATTGTCAATGCTCTATGGGCATTGGGTGGATTCAAGTCAAAAATAATAGAATCCTCAATACATTTTAGGCACAAATCTTACTTTGGCTCTGTTCTTTTAAAGCTGAATTACTTGCAAACTTATTAGCTATTTGCACTGTCCCCAGAAACTGCAATATTCAAATTTTTACAGATTCTCAATCTGTAATCACCAAATATAACAGCCTAGCCTAGCAAATAACTAACACTAAGTTTCTAAATACTTCTTACTAGTCTATTTGAAATACACTTCTCAATTTTATTAAATCTTATAACTTAAAAATTACTTTTTATAAAGTCAAAGTACACCAAAATGTCAAATTTAACAACAAGGCTGATGAACTTGTCCGTAATTACCTCAATTCATCTCATCTTAAATTTAACCCTATCAATATCTATAACCCCTTATATATATTAAATTATAATAAACAACCTTTTGAACTTTCCATCTGTCAGAGCATTTGAACTATTTGCAATGCAAATATCTTTGCCCTATAGTCATCTCACAACCATTTTCAATCATGGCTAAATATTTC